>JBBPBX010017798.1:34227-46382 GCA_038048925.1 Garcialebias charrua | reverse complement strand
ATGTAGGTCACTGCATCCCTGATGCATCCTTACATTTCTATGCTGATGATACAGTTGTTTACTGCCGAGCTAAAACAGTAGCTAAGGCTTTCCAGTTACTGCAATCCGCTTTTGACATCATCCAGTCAGATTTGTTCCGTCTCAAACTTGTCCTAAATGCTGATAAAACAAAAGGGATGTTTTTTTCAAATAGGAAGGCGGTTCCAGCAGATCCTCCTCTGATTTTATCTTCAAATGGTGTCCCTATTGAGTTTGTTGATTCCTATAAATATCTGGGTATCCTGATCGATTCACATCTCTCTTTTAAACTCCACGTGGAAAACCTAGTGAAGAAACTGAAAGTTAAACTGGGTTTCTTTTTCAGAAACAGATCATGTCTATCACTGAATGTTAGGAAACGCCTTGTATCTGTGACTTTCCTTCCCTCCATTGATTACGGTGACATTCTCTACATGAATGCTCCTACAAGCACCCTGCGGATGTTGGATGTTGTCTATCATGGTGCACTAAGATTCATAACTGGTTGTGATTATCGTACCCACCACTGCACCCTGTATTCACTGGTTAACTGGACATCATTAACCTCACGCAGACTCTTCCACTGGTACATTTTCATCTTTAAATCACTTCTTGGTCTGCTGCCCTCATACATCTCCTCCTACATGTCTTTGCGTGAGTGCAGCTACAGTGTGCGCTCTCAGGACATGATTACCTGCAGTGTTCCGTCAGTGAGGACTGAACTTGGAAAAAGGGCCTTCTCCTACTCCGCTCCTGCTTCATGGAATATCTTACAAAAAGATCTGAAGCTCTCGAACTTGACTTCTCTAAATGGTTTTCAGAATCTGTTGGAATCCTGGCAAAAACCAATGCAGATTTGTTCCTGTCTTTGATTTTATACGTCTACCTTATAATGTTTTGCTAGTTTTTTGATACTTTGTTTAAAAAAAAAATATATATATATTTTTGTTTTTTTCCTTCTCTTTTTTGTTTTTTATATTGTTTATTGTTGGTTTGTTTATTGTTTAAGGAAATTCTACCATTGCTGTTCATTGTTCTTTAGTTTTAGCAGGTCGCTTTCGTAAATGAGCCCATGAGGTTCAAAAGATTTACCTGACTAAATAAAGGTTGAATGAATGAATGAATGAATTTTTAAAGTTTTAAATGGACTTGCTCCTCCTCCTTTAATATATTTTATAAGTAAAAAAACAAGTACAGTAAACACAAGAGCACTGACCAGAGGAGATTGTGATGTGCAGCGGCGCAGGACTAAATTTGGCCAAATGGTGGTGTCCATCAGAGGCACGCAGTCATGGAACACACTGCCAGTTTCCATCAGGAACTGTGGCACCTACTCCAGCTTTAAAAATTCTCTGAAACTTTGGCTGAAAACTAATCAGAAGTGCACTCATGTGTAGATTACTTTGTCTATTTTCTTATGGCATCATATTTTTATTGTAATTTTATGTTGTGTTATGTGCTATATAGGTGATGTTTGTATTTTTCTCAGCTCTTTTGTTTCATGGGACGTTTCTTTTTCTTACCTGCCTTAGGACAACGGATGAAAATTAGCTATTGTGCTAACTCCGGCATATTTACATTGATGCTAACTGCTGTTATGTTGATTAATATGCATTGTCATAACTTAAATAAATAAATAAATGAAATGAAATTTATTGTGGGACTGAATATCAGTGAATGAGCGTGATCAGATGAAAAATTGTGTGAAGAGATGCTGATGGTGGACAATTGGGGCTGTGTGGAGACACGGTGAGGAACAGGAAATTCGAATGGGGGGTATTTTGAAGAAAAAGTGAAGTTTGCTGTGGACTTGGGGTGGCCCCAGCCAGGAGGGAGAAGTCTTGCAGACTGATGCCCGGTACCGACCAAACGCGTTTCGGCCAGCGGAAGCGGACGGTTTACATTGAAAGTCTATGTGGAGACACGTCGAGACACTGCGAATCGTGAAGCGGCGCGTTTTGAGTGTTTGAAGCGGAGCGGCAGCACGCTGCAGTTCCTTTCCACGCACGCGCGCATCCGAAGCAACCTACGCATCGAGCTGCGTCGAGCCGCCAAGGGTAAAAAATTCGAACTTTGGCGGCTCGACGCATCGCAACAACCAATCGGGAGAGACTCTGCTATGTGATGACGCAACGACAACGGGACTTTTTTTGGACTTTTTAAACTTACCCCACCGAGCCTCCATGAAGGAACCAGCCTCCGACAAGAAACTTGGCATTTTTACAGTTTCTGCTGTCCACTCGAGCGTACGATCACCCCAAATATATTTTAAAAAAATACGTTTTAATCTCAACAAAGACTTTTGGAGCTGCAGTTCGGCTCGTAGAAAACCCACTCTAGTAGTAACAAGGCTCACAAACAGCTTATTTCATCTGCCAGCAGCATGAAACAAAACAACCCCACTGGAAAAGGAGCCAGACCCCCCCTTCCTCTGCCTCCTCCCAGTGCGCGTCATCAGTGTCTTCCAGTGTGAAAGTGACAAGCGGCCAAAAGGGGGCGGCAAGAGCGTTTTGACGCGTTTGGTCGGTACCGGGCATGAGGCCCTGTTTACACGGCGCATATTTTGAGTGGAACCTCTCCTTTATCTCTGCGTCTTTGCTTATCGTTGACACGACACCAGTGGCCCCCCTCTTTGAATCCGATGGTTTTTGAACTCACCCTCCAAAGTGGATCTTTTTCGCTGACCCCCGTTGTTAATGTAAACATCTACCGCTGATCTTTTGTTTGAACACAGGTTTGCAGCACGCACGCGCGGACAGTCAGGGCAGGCGGACATTTCACGTGTCACGCTGCACAATATTCATTCATTCATTCAACCTTTATTTATACAGGCTAGCCATTAATATGTGCTAAATTATAACAGATAAACAAAAATAAACAGTATTTATGTCAGCGTGGGAGATATATAAAGTTATCTGAGCTATATATCTGGACTCGTTACGTTATTTAAACAATGCGTAACGTGCAGAGAAAATGAAGACACCAGGTTTATTATTTATTTATTCAACACCACAAACTGTATATCACAAACACTGTGAATTAAATTGAACACTTTTTAAAACACGTTAACCGAACTGTTATGAACTGGAGTCTTCTCTGTTTTCATCCTGGTGGACACTGGACCCACATCCGAACCGGTCCGCTTCGTGGAACGAGAGCTTCTCAACCTCACAGGAAAAAAATAAAACCTCAGTTGGTTGTTCTGTGATTGAAGTAAACACAAGGAAAAATTATTAAGAACATTGTTTACCTTGTAGCACTGTTGTAAATCAGCTGATTCTCACGGACTAAAGTCCAACATCGTCACTCGGTTCAGGTCTGCTCAGCAACTGGTGTGCAGCTTATTAGATGTCGCAGGTCCCAATTGGTGTCAAAACTGTTGACTCTCCAAAATCCAGCTTTAACTTGTTGTTAAGTTGTTGACAACAACTTGTAGTTAGCTGAACTTTTAGCCCCAATGGTAAACAGACGAGGCAGCCTCAGGCAGCACGCATGCGCGTTAGTGAAGGTTCAAAAGTTCACAGCACCATCTAATGGCCCGGCATTGTAACTACAGTGAATTCATGGGTGGGGGTGGAGGGGGTCATATCAACATAATTCGCTTGTGTCAACGCAAATGTTTTTACTCTAATTAACATACCCCAAACCTCCATTTCCCCCCACCGTGTCCGTGTAAACAGGGCCTAAATGTGTCAAATCAGTTTTTCAGCGGGATGCTGTGATGCACTGAATGATGGGGTGTTTGTCTCTCCAGTTGTGATGTGACCTGTAAATTATTTTTACAGTGTACTGCTGAATGAAGAGATGAGATTCACACAAGAAATGTTTTTTAGCTTTTGTATTAAACATATAAAAATTGGAACACAAAATTAAACTGTTAAAATAAAATAATTAATTTAACCCTTGCTTTAGTTTCAGTTAGTTTATTCCATACCTGCAAATTAGTCGCTTTTCACCGAAATTCGCCAATTTCAAACTAAAATATGTCATTTACGTGAGTTGTGTAAATACAAAGAGTTTTTGTTTTCGGGGGGGTCAGTGGCATGTTGGATGACATCATTTCTCTTTAGTGTTTTGTACTTTTCCATTAATTTTACTCCCATTGTTGTTGTTAAGCACTTTGATAACAGTTTCTGTTTTAAATGTGCTCTACAAATAAAGTTAAGTTGACTTGACTTTAAGAAACAGTGTTCCTCCTCGAGCACTTGGCTCAGCAGGTGCTCATCTCTTTTGAAGTTTTTGTCGACAGGGCAGAGGGAGGAGGGCAGAGACACCTCTGTGTCGCACACTAGCTTACAACTATGATAGTGACTTTAGCTGTTGACCGGTGCGGGGGATCGTAGGAGAAACTGAGTGTGTAGCATCTAAGCTAGCATGTCTGCATTGTGCATGGCAAGATTTTACCCCAAGATTTGAAAAGTCCACTTCATGGAGTTATAGAGGATACCTTGAAGGAGAAAGAACCCAGGTAACACAAGTTTTCTGTAAAGTAAAATTATAATAATCAGTGATGGGGAAGGAACAGTGGAAAGGAAAATAATGGGAGAAGGAGATGGATGTTTTCTAAGTGGACTGTGAAGGAAAGGTCAATAAAAGTTATGAAATGTAGAAAATGTGCACCAATGAAGGAAGGAACCTGTAAATTATTTTGTTTTAATAATTAAATGCAGGCTGACAAAACGGACTAAAAACATTTGTTTTTTGTGTCATTGCTTGGCACAATGTAATATAGTGTTGTGAAGGCTGCATGATGCCAGGACATTTTCTGTTATGATCAGGTCTATTGCTAAATCATAGAACAGTAACCACCCCACCACCACCACTGAAATTCACTGTTGGTGTTGATTAAAATGTCACATTTTCACTGGGTATAGTTAATGTTATTTTTAAACTATAAACCAGATTCCCAAAAAGTTGGGACACTAAACAAATTGTGAATAAAAACTTTATGCGATGATGTGGAGGTGCCAACATCTAATATTTTATTCAGAATAGAACACAAATCACAGATCAAAAGTCACTCAGTCAGAAGACATCAACAAAAGTGCGCCAGTTAAGAAAACTGCTTGGGTTTATAAGTTATTATAGGGCCTACATTCAAGAGTTTTTCAAGATTGCTAAACCTTTGTACAGCCTCCTACAAGTCAAAGGGAGTCCTGAAAACACTCAGACCAAGTCCAGGAAAATCCGAAGTTCTCAGCTGCCCTCAAGGGCTCCTATCAGCTGGACAGGTGAACACGACCACATCCTGAGGCAGCTCATTGACACTCTGTCCAATCCACCTGTGCTCGCCTACCCTGACTTTGAACTGCCTTTTGTTTTACATACTGACACATGTGAGAAAGGGCTCGGGGCTGTGTTGTATCAGAGGCAGGGGGGGGAAATTAAAAATCATAGCATATGGCTCAAGAACTCTGACCCCAGCTGAAAAAAACTATTGTTTACATTCCGGTAAGCTAGAGTTCCTAGCCCTTAAATGGGCCATTTGTGAAAAATTCAGGGATTATTTATTTTATGCCCCAGAGTTCACAGTGTATACCGACAATAATCCCCTGACATATGTAATGAGCACTGCAAAGTTAAATGCGACAGGACATAGGTGGGTAGGAGAGCTTGCAGATTTCCGGTTTAACATCAAGTACCGACCTGGTAGAGTTAATGTGGACGCTGACACTTTGTCACGCCTTCCGCTGGACATTGACAGTTATGTTGGAGAATGTACAGAGGAGCTTAGCCGAGACATTGTTTGTGCAACATGGGAAGGGAGTGAGGTAGCAAAGAAGAGTGATGTTGCCTATGTAGCTGCCTTAAATCTGGCTCAAGACATTGAGTCGGACACTAGGCCAGACGCACCAGCCTTACCTTGCATTAGCCACGAAGAGCTAGTGAGAGCGCAAAGACAAGACACAGCAATAAAAGAACTCCTCAGGTTGAAAGAGACCAAACTCACACTAACTGACATAGACAAAATGCAGATGGGTTAGTACGGAGGTTAATGCGTGAGTGGGGAAAATTTAAGATGGAGAATGAGCCACCGTATTTGTTGGCATATAACACACAGTTTTTTTAACTAATTTGAATGTCCTGCGTGTTATACGCCGAAGCGTGTTATTTATGTTTTTTTTCCCATATTTTTAGACTCATTTTTGGCTCTGATATCGCCGTTTTTCATTTTGGCCAAAAAATGGTGCAGTACCACTTTTGTCCGCTAGGGGACACTTCCAGAGAGTACACCGACCGTTTCTAGCTCGTGTCCGAAAAAAGCCTCCTCTGCTCGGACTGAATATCGCTGCCTGGCCTCCTGCTTTAGAGGTAGCTTCCATTTAGCTGTGTTGTTAGCTGTTTTTTTTATTTAGCAAGATAACTCATAAACCACACCGCAGATTTTCTTGAAACTTACAGAGCGTAATTATTTGGTGGTCATTTACAACCTGTTAGCTGCAGAAGATTTTTAGAGCTAAAAAAAAATCGCTTTTAGCATGTTAGCGGTTAGCTACCATAAACAGATACCTACTGTTTAGATAAACAGCTCAGAAACTACTCAGTGGATATTTTTTCTGCTGCCAGTGTGTAATTATATGGCTTTAATTTACAATATGTTGGCCTGGATTAAATATTTGAGATAAAATTTGATTTTTTTTAAATTTGTTTTCGTAGCGCACGCGACAATTTCGATGAGTCAAACCTAAACAATTTACCATAAATTCAGCAGATTTGACCATTTCGTGAATTGATGAAGGAACAGTTAAAGGGATTGTGACATGATTTTTTTACTATTCATAAAATTGCTCAAAATATATATATTTTATCATTTAAATGTTTGTTTTTGCAAACAAAATGATAAATCACTTTAATTTTGCTTTAAAAGTGATTTTGAACTTCAAGCCGTGTTTAATCATGGGAAATCCCATTACACACGAACGCACCATCTGTGATGTCACACCGGGCAGAGCTCTGGGCTTGTCACAGTGCGCAGGTATGAGCAGCTCGACATGAAGGAAGTCTGATACAGCATCAGACCTAAATTAGATCCTGTTGTTTCTTGTTCCATCACCCAAACAATTTTCTGCTTCCCAAAATGAAGACAAATAGCTCAAATCTTCACATAGATTGCTAAATTCGTCCAGTTTTAAATTGTCCGCTATTAAAGACACCACAGCCCTCTGCCCAGTGTGACATCACATATGGTGCGTTCGAGTGTAATCGGATTTCCCATGATTAAACACGGCTTGAAGTTCAAAATCACTTTTAAAGCAAAATTAAAGTGATTTATCATTTTGTTTGCAAAAACAAACATATTTAAATGATAAAATATATATATTTTGAGTAATTTTATGAATAGTAAAAAAATCATGTCACAATCCCTTTAAGCTCAGGAATCCTTGTGCTATAATATCAGCTAAGAAATATATTTTTTCTCAACAAAGAAACAATAGTTTTTTACCGTGTTATCTTGTAAAGTCTTCCATGCTGGCTTGCTTCTGTGGCCGCCATTTTCAGCAGGGCAAATTAGGCCCTTGGTGCTAAAACACTTTCATAAGGATATGGGTCACCTCTGTGCTGAAAGAGTTATCAACCTAGCCCGAGATCGCTTCTACTAACCCTTTATGAAGAAGGACATTGAAGCTTATGTGACGGGACAATGTCCCTGTATAAAACAAAAGAAACCCACCACACACATCAGGGCACCCATGGGGAGCATCAGTTCCAGTGCACCCATGGAGATAGTATCCATTGACTTTATGCATCTAGAAAAGAGCAGAGGTGGGTACAAATACATACTTGTTGCAGTTGACCACTTAACACGTTTCGCTCAGGCGTGGCCGACCAGAAACAAGTCAGCCAAAACTGCTGCGGAGAAACTATACAACAATTTTATTCCTCGTTTCGGTTACCCTGCTAGACTACATCACGACCAGGGCCGTGAATTTTAAAACTCACTGTTTAAGGGACTACAGCAGCTGTCAGGTGTCAGTCACTCACATACCATACCACCCACAGGGAAATCCTGCCGAACGATATAATCGCACCATACTACAAATGCTGAGAACTCTTGAGGAGGCAGAAAAGGATAACTGGAAAGACTTTTTGCCCCAAGTTGTCCATGCATATAATTGCACAAAACATGAGGCCACAGGGTTTGCCCCACATTTCTTAATGTTTGGACTCAACACAGAGGAGGACAGTGAAACACCATATGGATATGTACAAGAGTGGGCAAGGAGGATGAAAGAGGCTTATCTTATTACTACCAACAACAGCCAGCAATCAAGCGCTCGTGGAAAGAAACACTATGAACAACATGTGAGAGAAGTTGTCTTGGAGCCTGGTGATCGAGTGTTAGTTCGCAACCTTACAGAAAAGGGCGGACCTGGAAAGCTCAGGTCATATTGGGAGCAGACTGTGTACATTGTCAAAGAACAGATCAATGACAGCCTCATCTACAAAGTATGTCTGAGAACAATGCCCAGAAGACCAGGGTCCTCCACAGAAATCTGCTGCACCTGGTGAACGACTTACCTTTAACTGTCGATCACAGAAAAGATAAAGCACCCATCAGAAGCAGAGTCAGAGGCCACCGCGCCACTCCAAGCCAAAGTAATCGAGACAGCGACTCATCAGATTCTGAGAGTGACTCCAAGATGTGTTATTGGCTCAGAGTACCTGTGACAACAATACTACAGGAACCAGCCACCCAAACTCATCCAGCGTCAAGCCAAGTTTTCACACCACTCTCAACTGAACACTGTAGATGAAAATTTTCAGCATCCAGCTGAAAGTGAACTGGTCCAAAACTGTGAAACGGACGATGAACAAAGAGAACAAGAACTGGGAAGAGACACTGAACAGGTTGAACCTGAAATTGAGCAAGAGGAGCAAGTACCAACTCAGGAGGGATTTCTCAGGAGGTCTACACGAGCAAGGAGACTACCTCAGACGTTGGACTATGTGGGTTACAAGCTTCACCATTATGGGCAATGCAACCTGTACAAGAACATTTTTATACTCAACAGACTGTACCTTATGCAACGACAGTGCCTTTTGCAGTGCTTTATAATTTTGTATACTGAGATGTGTACACTGAAGAACAGGTTCTTTGAGTGAGGTTCCTGTGATAAGAACCAAGTTGTTAATATTTTGTGAAATGTTAACACTGGCTTTGAAGTATCAGGAGCCACCTTTTAAGTTGGAGAGTGTGTGGTGCACCTAAAAATGTCACCACAATATTTGGTTTTCTTATGAATGTAAATTATTTCCAGGTGCAAGTGATTTTCACTGTTTTCAAATATATACATGTTATATTTTGTTTGCGGTTCGGCATGTTAATCTACCTGCATTTATAGTGCTTTCCTGAGGTGGGACGGGAGCGGTGATGACGAAGCGGAACCTTTTTTGGGGGGGGNAGGTACAGTATATATATTAATAAAAATCTACTGTAAAGCCATGAATATTCTAAGTCTTTTATACATATGTGTTTTGAGGGTGAGAAAATGCCTGAAGAATGGAGAAGAAGTGTGCTGGTGCCCATATTTAAGAACAAGGGTGATGTACAGAGTTGTAACAACTACAAGGGAATTAAGTTCATGAGCCACACGATGAAGATCTGGAAGAGAGTTGTGGAAGCAAGACTTAGGCCCTGTTTACACGGACACTGTGTGGGGGAAACGCAACTTTTGGGTATGTTAATTAGGTTGAAAGTTTTGCGTTGACATGGGCGAATTCTGTGGATACGACTCTCTCCCCCCCACCCCCGTACTCATGAATTTACTGTAGTTACCATGCTGGGCCTGTAGATGGCGCTGTGATCTTTGGAACCTTCACTACTGCGCATGCGCCACCCACTGCTGCTTGAGGTAAACAAAGCACACGAGGCAGCCTGTTTTCCTCTCTGGCTAAAAGTTCAGCTACTACAAGTTGTTGTCAACAAGTTAACAACAAGTTAAAGCTGGAATTTGGATAAGAGTCAACAGATCTGACACCAAGTGGACCGCTTCATCTGCACACCAGTTGCTGACTGGACGTCTGGACCGGAACCGAGTCAACATGTCTGACTTTAGTCCGTGAGAATCAGCTGATTTACAGCAGCGCTACAAGGTAAACCATGTTCTTAATACAATGTGTCCTGGTGTTTAGTTCGATCACAGAACAACCAACTGAGGTTTTATTTTTATTTTTTTCCTGCGAGGTCGAAGCTGTTCCACGAAGCGGACCGGCGGTTCGGATCTGGGTCCAGTGTCCACCAGGATGAACAACAGAGTCCAGTTTATTAAAGTTCGGTTAACGTGTTTTTAAAAGTGTTCAATTTAATTCTCAGTGTTTGTGACATGAGTTTGTGGTGTTGAATAAATAAATAAATTAAAAATCAACCTGGTGTCTTCATTTTCAACATGCAGCTTGTTAGGCATGACGTAACGAGTCCAGATAGCTTCATTTAGCTCAGATAAATGTAAATATCTCCCACGCTAACATAAATACTGTTTATTATTGTTAAACTGTTAATATATAGCACATTTAGTATGTTATAGTGCAGCGTGACACGTGAAATGTCCGACTGCCTCGTTAACAGACAACTGGATCCAGGCAGCTGCTCTCTTCCAACACAGATGCAGGTAAGGTGTAGAATAATTAAATATGAGAATCAAAATATATTCCATCAGCTATAGTTCAGAAAGTGGTGCGTGTGTCCACTGTCCAGTCCACCGCCATTGTTAAAATGCCGGCTGTCTGCGCGTGCGTGCTGCGTGCATGTGTTCAAACAAAAGCTCCGTGGGAGATGTTTACATTATCAACGGGGGGTCAGCGAAAAACTTCCACCTTGAGAGCAGGATCAGAAAAGTATCGGTGTCATCGAGGGGGGCCAGCGGTGTCGTGTAGGCGATAAGCAAAGTCGCAAAGAGAAAGTAGCGGTTACACTCAAAATACGCGCCGTGTAAACAGGCCCTTAGACAAGAGGTGACTATCTGTGAGCAGCAGTATGGTTTCATGCCAAGAAAGAGCACCACAGATGCCATCTTTGCTTTGAGGATGTTGATAGAGAAGTACAGAGAGGGTCAGAAAGAACTCCATTGTGTGTTTGTGGATTTAGAAAAAGCATATGACAGGGTGCCAAGAGAGGAGGTGTGGTATTGCATGAGGAAATCTGGAGTGGCAGAAAAGTATGTTAGACTGGTACAGGACATGTATGAAGACAGCAGGACAGTGGTGAGATGTGCTGTAGGAGTGACAGATAGCTTCAAGGTGGAGGTGGGATTGCATCAAGGATCGGCTCTGAGCCCCTTCTTGTTTGCTCTGGTGATGGACCGACTAACAGATGAGGTCAGGCAGGAATCCCCATGGACTATGATGTTTGCAGATGACATTGTGATCTGTGGTGAGAACAGGGAACAGGTGGAAGAGAACTTGGAGAGGTGGAGGTATGCACTTGAAAGAAGAGGAATGAAAGTCAGCCGTAGTAAGACAGAGTACATGTGTGTGAATGAGAGGGAGGCCAGTGGAACAGTGAGGCTACAAGGAGCAGAGGTCACAAAGGTGCAGGACTTCAAGTACTTGGGGTCCACTGTCCAGGAAAATGGGGAATGTGGTAAAGAGGTGAAAAAGAGAGTCCAGGCAGGATGGAGTGGATGGAGAAAAGTTTCAGGAGTGATTTGTGACAAAAAGGTGTCAGCAAAGGTCAAAGGAAAAGTTTACAAGACAGTGGTGAGACCAGCTATGTTGTATGGTCTGGAGACAGTGGCATTGACAAAAAGACAGGAGAAAGAACTGGAAGTGGCAGAAATGAAGATGCTGAGGTTCTCCTTAGGAGTGACAAGGATGGATAAGATCAGGAATGAGATCATCAGAGGTACAGCACATGTTGAACAACTGGGAGATAAAGTTAGGGAGGCCAGACTGAGATGGTTTGGACATGTCCAGAGGAGGGACAGTGGGTATATTGGTAGAAGGATGTTAGAAATGCAGCTGCCAGGAAAAAGACAAAGAGGGAGACCAAAGAGGAGATATATGGATGCAGTTAGAGAGGACATGAAGGTAGTTGGAGTGAGGACAGAGGATGCAGAGGACAGAGTGAGGTGGAGGAGGATGACTCGCTGTGGCGACCCCTGAAAAGGGAAAAGCCGAAAGAAGAAGAAGAAGAAGAT
>JBBPBX010017798.1:11653-23097 GCA_038048925.1 Garcialebias charrua | reverse complement strand
GTTATTTTTTCACTCATTAAACGTTCTTAACAGGGTAATATATGCACCGCGGAAAAAATTTCCTGGGCGCGTTTCAGCACGGAGCTATTATCGCGCGGCACGCGCAGCATTTACCCGTTAGCATCTCGTGCGACCTCCTGTTTGTGAACGTTATAGCTTTCTTGTTAAAAGACAAGCGCACATTCAAAGCGGTGAGGACTTTGTTTCATTAAGACTCTGCAGCTGCAACACGTCTAACGTGAACGCGCTGGAAACTAGGCATGTAACGGTTCAAGTGGGTATACCGAACCGTTTCGGCACGTTCGGTTCGGTCCACCTGCGTACCGTTTTGGTTATTTTTTCACTCATTGAACGTTAATATATGCGCCGCGGAACAAAATTTCCTGGGCGCGTTTCAGCACGGAGCTATTATCGCGAAGCACGCGCAGCTCGCTCAGCCTTTAGCCGTTAGCTTCTCACTACGGTCTCCTGTTTGGGGAACGTTTCTTGTTAAAAGACGAGCGGCGCGCACATTCAAAGCTGTGTGTGTGGACTGTTGTTTCATGAAGAGACTGGCTCTGCAGCAGACAGCACGTCTCACGTGAACGCGCTTGAAACTACGTCATCGGAATGTGAACGAGCAGCTTGCAACAGCGCTAATAAGAACAGCTGCATTTAAACTACTTTTATCAGGTAAATCATATCAGTCCAGAGCAATAACACAAACTGTGAGTTTTTAAATATCTGAATCTCTGTCTGAATGTTGTTATTATGCGCAGGCTTTAAAGTTATTGATCCTCGCTACGAACACCCATCACTCAAAAAGTGCAGAACTTTATGAAAAAACTAAAACTGATAAGACCTGGAGCAAAGCCCTGCCCTAATGATGAGTGAGAGATTCAACCGTTCAAGAAGAGGTATTGTTCTTTTATTATATTATCTGTGGAATGTTCTGGAGAGTGATGTTAAAAATGCAAAATCAAAGTATACATTTAAAGGAGACCACATATAGGTCTTTAAAATTTTTATGTTATGTCTGTGTGCTATCTTGACAATATTAATTCATTTTAATACACAAAATAATTCTTAGATAATTAATTATACCCTTTTTAATTCTGCCATTTTTAACTTTCGTTTTGAACGACCGGTTTCTTGAAGTCCACGCCCTTCAAAGATCTGTTTACGCCCTCTGTAACAGCCAGTATCTGTAATGTGTTGTTGTTTTAAAATTAGCTCTTTTTTTATTACTCATTTGACTTACTGTTAGTGCTAGCTTAAGATAACTTACCGAAACCCGTCTGAGCGCGCCGCAATTTGCTGCTCCTTTTAGCATGAGACCACCCGAATCCGATGCTAATGTTAGCTTGTTCCTCTTCCGGTGTTCGCCAGCTCCGCTCGTTGCACGCGGAGATTTTGGGAGTTATCGCTGTTCCAGTCAAGACAACACAAAGTTCACCAAGTGTCTCCCGTAAATTAATCCGTAAGGAGAAGGTCCTCGCTGCTGCGAGGCTGAAACGAGGCTGTACAGTTGAAGCTCCGCTCCATCGCGCCAGAAGAGGGTCCCGTTGCCGCCGGTCCCTACGCCGGGGGTCCGCTCGTTTAATTTTTCCCGGCTGCGCGTTGGGAGCGATCGCAAATACACTAAAAATTGAACTAAAACATAAAAATAACAATTATACTTTATTTATAAAGCCATTTAAAAAAAACACAGCTGCAACAAAGTGCTGTACACATGAAATTAAGAACATATAAACAAAAGATGAGATGAAATCATGAAAAACAACAGTCATGTGTTTAATACTGAAGTGGGTGGAGCATCACCAGGGGTTGCTAGGTGAGGGGCTGGACTCAGGTTTGAGGTGGTTGGCTGCGGTTTGTGACGTCACAAACCGCAGGAAGTGGGAAACGAAGTGTATTTATCAAAGATAAATAAATCTACTTAGAGTAAATAAACCACTGGGTGCATTTTTTTGGCCTTAGGACTGTTTTTTTATGAAGTAAATACCCAAAGTTGAGTAAAAAAAACATTAAAAAGTGAATTTTGAATATGTGGTCCCCTTTAAGAAAAAGGTCAAAAAGGACTTGCTCAAAAACTATATATAATATAGCTTAGTGTGTTTGTGTATTACAGTTAGAAAAATTAAGTAGTTATTCATTTTGTGATGTAGTTTGTGTATTACAGTTGAAAAATTAAGTAGAGTTATTCATTTTGTGATGTAGTTTGTGTATTACAGTTAGAAAAATTAAGTAGAGTTATTCATTTTGTGATGTAGTTTGAAGGTTATCATTGTTTGAACAAACTGTGAAATAAGGGGCAGATATAATAAGATTTCATCTTCTTTCTGCTCCTTTCATTTTATCCTACTTGTATTCTTGTATCTGATGAAACTGTTTTGTATTGTTCTTTTAAAATGAATGAATAAACATCAAATCAAAATTATCTAAATAATCTTTTTTATTCAAAATCATAATCTTATTAACTTTTTTTTTTAATTGTGTTTTATTTCCAGTCTGGGACAGACATCCACCAGAGATCACCTGCAGCTAAGAAGTGTGTGATGACTGAACTGAACTCTGAACTTTTCCAGCACCTGTCCCACCAAGAAGAGGTTGTGAGTACAGTAATGAGGACAAATACAGCCACACTGATGCTACTGGACAAAAACTTGATTAGTTAGATTGTAAACAGTCTGTTGCTGCTTATTGTTCTGACTGTTATTGTATTTATTAAGATTTTTATTATTGTTAAAATAGTTTTATTGTAGAGTGCTGTTTATTTAAAATATCATCCAAATGGGTCACTTTTATTTATTACTACAATACAGGTAGTCCCCGACTTACGAGCGCTCTTACTTACGAGGTCCTGGACTTACGAGTACCGGTATGCATCTCATAAAAAAAAAAAAAAATAATAATTTTTTTTTCTTACTTTTTTTAATTTTTTTTAAATAAATGAATACATGTACAGTACTGGACAGTCACCAAGCACTTAGCCTATCCTAACACAGTTTTTAAAGATTAAGGAATTCGTTGAATTGTCTCCCTTGTCAGGGAGGAGGGAGACAATTCAACTGACTCCTTAACTGTGTTAGGATAGGCTAAGTGCTTGGTGACTGTACAGTACTGTACATTTATCTATTTATAAATAAAAAACAATAAAAAAATAAAAATACTGTATATACAGTACTGTATATTTTTAATAAATAGATAAATGTACAGTACTGTACAGTCACCAAGCACTTAGCCTATCCTAACACAGTTTTTAAAGATGAAGGAGTCAGTTGAATTGTCTCCCTCCTCCCTGCAGGCTCCATTCCCATAAAGGGAGCTAGCTCCCTTTATGTGAAAGGGAGACAATTCAACTCATTCCTTCATCTTTAAAAACTGTGTTAGGATAGGCTAAGTGCTTGGTGACTGTCCAGTACTGTACATGTATTCATTTATAAAAAAAAAAAAAAAAATTTTTTTTTTTTTTTTTTTTACTATGTGATCCTACTTACGAATTTTTGACATACGAGCGCCCCCTAGGGACGGAACTCGCTCGTAAGTCGGGGACTACCTGTACTGTACAGTACAAACGTATTTTTGGCATATTTTCAAAATAAACATTTTGTAAGTCTTTATTTTGTCCTTTTTTTTGTACCGAAAATAAACCGAAAATAAACCGAACCGAGCCCTCCTTGTAGTTGAACCGAACCTAAATGTGATTTTAGCGTACCGTTACACCCCTAATATGTATGTATACTGTATTTATATTTGTAGGTATGGGTATGTTTATTTATGGAAATCTACTGCAAGGTCATGAATATTATTAGTCTTTATGCATGTGTGTTTCGTTGCTGTGTTCTGTCATGTGCTTTGCAGGATTGCGGACGGAGGTTGGGTGTGTTTGCCTTGTGCTCTTTTTGTGGATAATTGTTGTTTTGTTGTCTTTCTTTCTATTTTTCCTTTTTCTCTATTAAAAAATAAATTATATCGGTGTGAGAGGATGGCTGTAAGGTGAGAAGGGAGGCCATCTATAAAAGGGGGAAAAAAAATAATCTCAATCATCAGGAGATGGTAAATACGATGCAGCAACAGGATCTAGCTGACGACACGTAGCGTTCCAAGCTTTAAACTGCATGACATTGGTATCAATACGTGGACTGGTCCACATATCCATCGCATACCAGTCCCTGAAACAGATGTTACTGACTCAGAGTTGAGTTATACAACATGTTAACCTGCCAAACTAGAGCCCCTATGTTCCCAGTAAAGCTGTGTAAAAATTATTATTGCCTCACCCAAGGAGGTAATGTTTTTGTAATGCTGGTTTGTTTGTGCATAAGACAACTCAACAAGTTACAAACAAACTTTCATGACATTTTCAAGAAACGTTGAGGTTGCCACAAACAAATTATAATTTTTTTTGTTGTGATCTGGATGAGGGCTGAACGATTAATCGCATTTGCGATAATCTCGCGATGTTAAAACGCGATTTTCTAATCGCACGGGCGACTGCGATTTGACTGGTCACGTGACTTGTGAGTGAGGTGAGCGGAGCAACCGTGCAGGCAGGCAGGGAGGGGGAAACGTCAACACAGCGCGCTCTAACACAGTTGCTTCAGGCTCGACAGAAGTCGTGAAAGTTAAAAATTCAGGTAAGTTAGCCCATGTAAAAGTGTATCTGATCTTAGAGGCTGAAACACTGAGACAGCGGGAGATAAACAGAGCGCGAGCTGGTCATGTGACCGGGCCTGTTGTTGACGGTGCCCTGTTAGCAGCTAGCTCAGCAAGCTAACGTTCTTCGTGAAAAAGCGCATTCATTATCTGATAAAAAAAAAAACGTTTTGTCATTAGTGATATGAATTAATACAGAACCAGTAACACACACGTTTCGCGCAAGCTGATTTTTAAAAAACTAGCGGTGTTTAATGATCGTTAGCTTTAGCATAGCTACAGTATTTAGATGAGGCGATGCATTTTCTCATTACGTGTATTACCAAACCTGGTCATGATGTCATGGCTATTATACTATCCTTTTTATTGTCTGTTTTAAATTAAAATGTTAATTATTATATTCAGTAATGTGAAGCTATTTAGTCATCACGTTTTGCATTCACTTACCGTTGTCAAACTGGGAAAAGCTAAAACCTGTACATTGTTTTTAACTAACAAAGTGAGATTTTTCTGGTCCTCAATTTTTGCACGAGTGTGAGTGAAAGTGGAGGATGTGATGTGAATGTGTGTACTGTATTTATTTTTTTATTTTGTATTACAGTACATGTGCTAAAGGATGGCAGAGTGTCTCCCACAGTTTGAAGAAGGCAGCAGCAATGACTGAAGAGGGATCTCAAACTTTCTGAACACAGCCTCATCACTGAATGTCCAACAAGATGGGGATCCAAAGAAATGAAGTGCTAGAGCAGCTCAAAGCCATTTCTCTGTTGCTGTCAGGTGACTGTTATGCACGCTCCCTTATAATAACCTGGCAGGATTTTGAGGTGTTGGAGTCTGTTCACAAGGCTCTGCATCCTGCTGTTACATACTGACTGACTATAATGTTTACATTAATGTTCCAAGAATTTTTTTTTTTTTACATCTAAAAGATTTAATAAGAACAGATACTAGTTTATTTTGTGTTCACTGAGTTTGAATTCCCAGAACAAGTTGGTTAAAGCAGATTCTCTTTGTTTTTTGCACTTTATTTTTTATGCTGGCTGGAAACCAGTAAGTTTAATTTTTTATATCTAATTTTTTACATTTATTAACTGTCATGTGAAGTTCAGACAGTAGTTAGGAAGTTCACTTAACTTGTTTACTATTGTGTTTATGAAACAAGAAAAAATAGTAATGGTGAAAAGTCATACAAATGGTGAAAAGAAAAGTCATACATGTGCTTGCTTTATTGTAATCTCTGCTTTAAATAAATCTGACATTGTTTATTATAAAACAGATTAATTTATTGCTTCTGTTTGTTGAAAAATGAAAGTATAAAAAAAATAATCACATTTTGAATCGCAATTTATAGAAAAAAAATCGCAATTAGATTCTTTTCCAAAATCGTTCAGCCCTAATCTGGATCACGTTCCAGATCCAGGAATTATTTTAAGAAAATTTTGTCTGTGCACAAGATGTTAATGTGAGCGACCCTGGTGTCTTGGCGGAGGTGTGTGCTCTCTGAGTGCTTAGTTGGGAATTAAAATTTTCAGTATTTTTACTCTACAAGAAGAAAAAAAAACCTTTATGCTTCTTTTCTTCCCTTACATCATACATTTTATTAAGATTTGTGAAAACAACTCCACAAACCTTTGGCTCAGGTGACGAGAACTGTGTCAAAATATTACATTTTAGACAAATGAACATTATTGTGATTTGAATCGGATAAATTCACAGACTAAGTCTCTTTTGGTATTCCTGAATATAAAATCTTGTGTTTCTTTCGGCTGCTCACTTCTTCAGGGGTCGCCACAGTGATATTGATCAGAGTTGTGTGAGCTCAGTAGTTGGTGCTGCACCTTTGTAATTTTGAGGCTGTTGGTTGTGTCAGGAAGGGCATCGTCCATTAGACTAAAAAGAAGCTAAACTGTTGTGGTGACCCCTTCAGACAGGGGCAGCCAAACATTAACCCAGAGAGCTTTTTACCAGAATACTGTAACTTGTCAATACAGTACTAAACAGAAGAAAAGCTTAACCCTTGGTTTTAAAACTGAGGCCTCAGGAGTCATTTTGACCCAAGGGCAGCAGGAAAGTTAACGTTAAAAAAAGATTTTGCTGTGATTCACAGTGATAGTAGACTTCTTAAAAAATACATTTGATCAAAATTAAAAAGCATGTTTCAAAGCTGTATGGAATCGTGGCTTTTAAAGAGAAATTAAGAAACCACAGTTTGGGGAGTGGTTGCGCAGAGGTTAGAGAAGGTGGGCCTGCCATCGGAGGGTCGGTCGCCAGTTCAACTCCCCAGACTGACTACAGTACAGCAAAAATGTGGGTGGAAATGGTGCAACACACACACCTGCCTCCTCCCTCATTTGCCCCACTCTGGGCCCTTGAGAAGGCCCTTCACCCACAACAGCTGCTCCCCCAGGCTACCCAGATGCCAGCTCTCTGCTCCACACAGAGGCTGTGGTAGCTCGGTGGTCTGTGGTTGTGTCAAGAAGGGCATCCGGCGTAAAAACAATCGCCAAACTTCCTGCGAGTTAGTTTGCTGTGGCGACCCCTGAAGAAGGGAGCAGCCGAAAGAAGACTGGCCAAAAGTGTGTGATGTTAATCATTCATACTGTGTAGCTTTAGTTTTTTTTTTTTGTTATATAACCAATATCATCCTCTGATAGATCTTAAGACAGTTTACCAAAAACATGGATAGCAAAATGTTTGGAAAAATAAATTGTATAGAAAATTTTACGTCACCCCAAAAAAAAATATATATATATATACTGTATAGTGTTGTGTGTGTGTGTGTGTTAAGGAATATTTAAAAAAATGTTTAACCCTTATACAATTTCAGAATAATTTTTATTTAATTTATTATTTTTGTAATATAGGACCATATGACATTATCTACATGAATGCTCCTACCTACAAGCACCCTGCGGATGTTGTCTATCATGGTGCACTATAGATTCATAACTGGCTGTGATTATCGTACCCACCACTGCGCCCTGTATTCACTGGTTAACTGGTCATCATTAACTTCACGTAGACTCTTCCACTGGTACATTTTCATCTTTAAATCATTTCTTGGTCTGCTGCCCTCATACATCTCCTCCTACATGTCTCTGCATGAGTGCAGCTACAGCGTGCGCTCTCAGGACATGATCACCTGCAGTGTTCGATCAGTGAGGACTGAACTTGACAAAAGGGCCTTCTCCTACTCTGCTCCTGCTTCATGGAATATCTTACAAAAAATAAATAGTTTTAAGAATCTGTTGGAATCCTGGCAAAAACCAATGCAGATATGTTCCTGTTTTTGATTTTCTACATCTACCTTAAATCTGTCTGTTTTGCTACTTTGACATCTTTGTTTTAACTTGTTTAAAAAAAAATCTGTATTTCTCTCTTATGTTTGTCTATTGTTGATTGTTCAAGGAAATTCTACTGTTGCTGTTGTCATCATTCTTTAGTTTGTAGCCAGGTCTCTGTTGTAAATGAGTCCTCGAGGCTCAATGAGATTAACCTGCCTAAATAAAGGTTGAATGAATATGTGGCAAACAAAATTTAAGATTAAGCACAAGATATGGATGATGTAAAGTTTGCTTATAACAAAAACACAAGTGTTGTACTGGGAGTGGTTGGGAAATTTAACAATTAAAATACACTGGAATGCAATAACTTAAGATATGTTTTGTGTGTTTTATATTGTTTTACTTATATAAGTGTTAGGGTTATATGCAGCTTTTAAAATCTTATCCACACATTTACATTTTATAAAACGTCAGGCTACGTTAGTGTGTGTATATATGTATATACATACATACACACACACATTATATATATGTGTGTGTGTCATGTATGACAATAAAGTCATGCCACTCACTAGGTATTTGTGGTTAGAAGCAAAACTAGCCTTTATTGTTTGCTAACTAGCAAACTGCTGTATTTATGGTTTGACCAAACCTTCGTGCTGCACATCAGCTACTGTCGTTGACATTTAATTGTTCGAAAAAATGTAGCCGAAACCGCTCCACATACTGAACCCTATTATCGGTAAGACCTATGTAAACGAGTGAGGTTTACATTTATGATGAAATAAGATCTATCAACTGATATTACCTGCTACTATTTTAAGCCGCTTTCAGCTACTTTGTTAGCCACGTAGCATGCTAACAGCTAAACATGTGCGAGTTACCTAGAATTCATAAAACCTAAGCTAACACTTTGCTGACATTGCTATTAAACGGTAATTATAATAAAAATACTTACCGCCGCGTGGCATTATGATAAGGATGATACAAAAAATAAGCAGGCCGTCTCGAAATATTAGAAAAGTTTAAAGTGCTGACACAACGATGGTAAAGTGATTCGTCTATCCCGCTGCTGGCAACCCCTTGCAATCACCCGGAACAAGTTGCGCATGCGCAAAAAAAAATCCTGTTTGACCAATCAGAGCGTTTGCATGTGCTTCGAACCCACCAATCAGGAGACGCACACAAATGTACAGTATTGATGATATTGTTCATATTTATAACGCTTCACATTTACTTTCATTATGGTTCCACATAAAGACCTCCAGTTTCTGGAAAAACTACCCTGTGCGGCAAAATAAACAAATAAAATTTTAATTTAAATATTTGATCTGAATTGTAAAATATATTTCACAAGTTAAAACGACTGCGTTCGTAGAATATCAGTGTATAATCGTATCAAAATTTGCAATAAATATGTTTATGTTAATTATTTTTAATTAGTGTATGTAAGTACAGTATGCAGTAAGAGGACATTTGTTAAAAAAATTGTACAAGATGTGAAATGAAAAGCAACATTATATCAATGTACAAGATAAAGGAGTGACAAAATAATTTTATAAAATCTACAAAACATTGTTATACTCAAATCAAATTTTATTTTAATCTGAAAATAAAAATCCAGTAAATACACGATTTACAGTTTGTAGAAAATGGATGTACTGTATACAGAACATAAATGCACTTACTATTTAGAATAAAATATAAAATAATTTAACAAATCCAGAGCTACAGTAAATAAACACAAAAAGGAACTCAGTATATTTAAACTGAATTCTTATGAGCTTAAAAAATTATCAGTACAAAAATAGGTTATGTAATCAAAAGAACATTTATAACATGAAGCCACTGGAAAAATTGGGTCATTTCTTTCTTTGATGTTGAGTCTTTACATCTTCAACTTCTTTCTCCATCAGGTGAAACTCTACTGTAGCTTCAGTCAGCTTGAAAGAGAAGATTAAATATTGTTAATGAAATGTCAAAAGTAAAACTGCAATTCTGAAAAAGTTTAATAGTTTCAAACTTGTCAACGCTCGATGTTACTGCACGTTGGTTCTGAAAGCTTTTCTTCTTCAATGTATTGTAAATAGTCTGTCTTTATCAATGTTCCAACACATATCGAACAATATTATTGATATTGTTTATCTTATTTCTTTATACTGTATATTATTTTTAACCTTTAGGAACTTTTGTGTGAATCTTTCTAATCTGTTGCTGCTGTTACACTTGAATTTACCATCCGTGGGACAATAAAGGCTGTTTCTATTCCTTTTTTACTGAGTATTTGGGGACACTAGAATAACAGCAGTTTAGACCTCACCATGTCCATTAGGACTTCTATCTTCAATTTCAGGAGGTTGTTTTCTTCCTCTAGCTGCACATTTCTTTTCCTGAGCCGTGTCATTTCTCTACTAGACATATTTCCACCAGATTCTGAAAAACAAAAACAAAAAAACAAGGACCACGTTCAGAAAGAAAAGAGCAAAGCAGACAAACAGTCTGACTTGGGTTTTATAAAACCTTCACCTGTTGTCCATTGTCCTTCTTCAAATTTCCAGCTCTGGCCTCCAATGTTCATTGTAGGAGGTCCAAACTCAAGACCGAGCTCTACTTCTCTTGTTGATCGATCCAACTACAACAGAAACAAACCATTGATTCAGGTATCTACTTGTTTCTAACCGTCTTGAAAATGTAACATTCACCAGAGACATGAAAAAGCCTTTTTTACACATGTTTACGCATTTTGAAGCTCACCGTGTGCAGGCTGGACAGAGATGCAGATTTCCGAGGAGGAATCTTCTTCGGACTGAATGTATTTCCAAACAGCGGCATCTTCAGGGACTTTTTGAGGTCCTTGACAAGAGATGGCACATCTATGAATGACCTGCGAGCGCTCAAGTTTGTTGCTAAGCGCTGCTAGCTAGATACCAAGCTAATCCCAAGTAGCTAACTAAAGCTCGTCGTAAAAATGACATATATCCGACATTTATTACAACTACAACATGAATATTAGGTAAATAAATAAATGTTTAGCCACTTAAAATATATAACTAATGTATTTACCTCCATATACAGTAGTCTATTTATTTAACGCCGTGACGCGTCTGTTGATTATGCTCCAGAACATGGTCCCGACTGCGCATGCGCGAAAGTTCCGCTCGGGCTCGCGCACTACGGGGTACGTGACGTTCCAAATACATGTAATGTACGCTGCTTAGTACTTGCTTATTTTAGGAATAAATACTCCCAGAAAAGTATTACGGTATGTTAAAAGATGTACATTTCAACTAATATATTATATTTTATTGAAACTGTTCACATATTTTTGACACACTGACTATAGGGCGACATAATTTGATTATCTCTGTTTTGGAATAAAGGAATAGTGAAATATTGTGTGTCACCATCTTTTAAACTTGTCAGCATAGATAAAACATCTTTACAAAGAAAATTAAAGGTGCTTATATATTGTTTATCTAGAATTAGTAATCGTTATTGTCGCAACTTGCCCCAGTGGCCTAA
>JBBPBX010017798.1:0-11021 GCA_038048925.1 Garcialebias charrua | reverse complement strand
AATTATATATATATAATAATATATATATATATATATAATTATATACTGTATATCATTGAACTGAAAGTTCTCCCCCCTTTGCAGACAGTTGTTACTCATAATAAAGGACAAGAGGGTTTTATTTCCCTTAAAAACTCCCTAAAACTAATCCAGTCAAACTTGACGAGAGAAAAGGCCTTCATAGAAAATGTATTGTGTATTTTCTTCACTTTTCTTTCTTTCTTTTTAGCAAATAAGACACAGTCATAAAATTTTTGTATTGCACTCCCTGACAAAAAAAAAGTTAAGCCCCCAGGATAAATAGTCCAATTTGGATGTCATGTGGCCAGTGGTGTGTGTAAATGTTTTGTTGTGGTTTTGCAAGAAGCTGAGATGTCTAGAACCGTGGCAGGGCATCATGATTAAAGTGTTATCAGGCAGTTACCAGAGCCTTTCAGGTCTCTCTTGTAAATGAGTCCTCGAGGCTCAATGGGATTAACCTGCCTAAATAAAGATCGAGTGACTTAGACAATCAGTGACATCAATGACAACAGTGGGCCAACTTGCTGCTGCAGACATGACCCACTGTTAACACAACCTGAAGACAGGAGACGCTGAAGACAAACAGGGACGCCTTGTGGGAAACTTTGAGCCTGAAAGCCTGCAGCAGCATTATTTAAGCTCCTCCTGGATGACAGAGCTCCTCACCGTCTTTAAGGTGAGCCCTGCCATAGCTGGCCTGGTAAACCAAGATCATTTACTTTTCACTACAACAGAACGGACCATTCTTGTGGAGGAGACCACTTTCTCAAGCGGGGGAGCTCAAGCAGGCGTCTTGTGGATACTGTACTTGAACTCCTCCGCTTGAGACTCAACCTGGAGGGAGGGAACGCTGAATCAGTATTCACTCAGTTAGTGAAGTATGACGCTCCAGTTGATAATACAGTACATGTATGTTGTTTTGTCACGTTCCAAAATAAAAAGCAGAATGTAAAAATGTAAGCTTAGTTTCTATAAGGCCCGAACTGAGCAGCTTTTGCACTCACACCACAGCTGCTAGTTAATTAGGACACTGCTTTAACCTGACACATCACGTTGCTATGGGAGGGCAGGAGGAAAGCACGACAGGTCTTGTTCAGCTGATTACACGCTCATAAACACCAAGCTGTGGCAAACTACTGTATATATTCATGATAAAACCTTAGTTTCCTGTGCTTTATTTCAGATTATTGTCTGTGCAAGTTTGTAAGTCATGGGAGAAACATTTGCAGCTTTCCTTCTCTTTGATCCAACTCCCTGAGGTGCCTGCATGACTCTGCTTGCTTCTCTGCATCAGAAATGATTCATGTAGAAACGCTGTATGTTTGGACTGTGAGGTGTTTCCTGTTGCTAACACATTTTCCTGAAGCTCATGAGCTTTTCAATTCAATTCACTTTATTTATATAGCACCAACTAGTCACAACAGAAGTCATCTCAGGGCACTGAACAGAAACATTATAAAAATAACAATTTAACATTATTTATCTGAGGAGCAGACTGCTTTGAGTTTATCTTCACCATCTTGAGCAAGCATGAAGGCGACAGTGGAAAGGAAAAACTCCCTCATGAGGAAGAAAGAAACCTTTAGCAGAACCAGACTCAGGACAAGTCGCCATCTGTTTTGACCGGCTGGGTTTTAGAAGAACAGATACACAATGGCAGGTCAAGAATCACATGCTAAGATAGAAAGAGTATCAAATGAAAACTATTCTATACAGTTAATCATTAATTTAAAGAAATTAGGTCAATTTGTCCTTTAGTCTAAGCATATGGCAGGATAACAAGCCAACCCTAATTATAAGATTTATCTAAAAGGAAAGTCTTAAAACTGGACAATGTGTCAGCCTCATGGACAGAAACTGGAAGTTGGTTCCACAAGAGAGGAGCCTGATAACTGAAAGATCTTCCTCCCATTCTGCTTTTGGAAACTCTAGGAAACACAAGGAAACCTGCAGTCTGAGAGCGAAGTGTTCTGTTAGTAAAATATGGAACAATAAGATCTGTAATAAGATGGAGCTAGGTTGTTGAGGGTTTTGTAGGTTAGAAGTAAGATTATGAAATCAGTTCTGGATTTGACAGGGAGCCAATGAAGAGAAACTAAACTGGAGAGATATGATCTCTCCCAGTAACTCCAGTTAAGACTCTGGCAGCAGCATTTAGGATCAACTGAAGACGTTTTAAAGAAGTATTTGGACACCCAGATAACAAACCATTGCAATAGTCCAGTCTAGACGTGACAAATGCATGAACCAGTTTTTCTGCATCATTTTTAGATGTTTCTAATTTTAGTGATATTACGCAGGTGGAAGAAGGAGGTTCTAGTAACATTTTTAATGTGGGGGATAAAAGACATGTCCTGATCAAAAATAACACCAAGATTTTTAACATTAGAGCTGGAGGCAGATTAATGCCATCTAAGGAGGGTGAAAGACTGAAAAATTAATTCCTAAGGTGCTCAGGTCCAAAAACTAAAACCTCAGTCTTGTCTGTATTCAAAAGCAGAAAAATTAGTGTAATCCAGATTTTTCTTCAAGACATGCTTGTAGTCTAAGTAGCTTATTAGATTAATTGGGTTTCATGGACAAATATAAATGTGTATCATCAGCATAACAATGAAAATTCATCCCATTCTGTTTAATAACTTTACCCAATGGCCGTTAGACAGCAGTGAAGGAGAGCGGAGCGCAAATGGAGAAAAGACAGGCTGCAGGTCTTTTCAAATAGAGAGTTGGCACCGTTATCAGAAAACAGTAAAAGCTGCTAAATCCCAATATTGTCTGATATCATTGCCTCAAACTCTCACAACCCACAAGTTATCTTCTCTACCCTAAACCCTGCTCTCCACCTCACAGAACCATCACCTCTAGAAGCCTCGACTGAACAGTGCGAGAACATTCTACATTTGTTTTTAGAAAAAAATTGCGACCACCCGGGCTCTCATTCTCCTCCAACTCATGATCTATCAATCTCACCTCAGTCTGTTGCTGCATTTGACCACTTCAAACCAGTCTCTCTGTCTTCTCTAGAGCATGTCATGTGCAGCCTGAAACTATCTGTTTCCCCCTTTGATGTGGTCCCCCCTCGGCTACTAAAGGAGGTTTTTCCTAGGTCCTTCCATTCTCTCTATTGTAAATAGCAGTTTATCCACAGGTGTGGTGCCAAAATCATTAAAACATGCTGCTCTTCAATCTTTCCTGGAAAAAAAAAACCTTGACCCCTCAATTATATCCAAGTCAGGCCTGTCTCCAGACTCCCATTTGTTTCTAAACTTCTGGAAAAATAGTTGAAGTGCTTCCTGGAGGATCATGCTATCCTTGAGTTATTCCAATCTGGCTTTAAATCTCTCCACAGCACTGAAACTGCCCTACTGAAGGTTTTAAATTACATCTTCTTATCCACAGACACTGGTGACTCTGTGCTGCTTGTCCTATTGGACCTCACATCCGCTTCTGGCACCATCGACCATGAGATCCTCATTGCTAGGTTGGAGCAGTGGGCATCACAGGGTCAGCCCTCAATTGGTTCAGATCATACCTCTCTGACAGATCCTTTTGTGTTTACATCAACGATTTTAGTTCTGCAGCAGCAGCCCTTAAATGGGGGGTTCCACTGTGGTCCATCCTGGGTCCCCTCATATTCTCTTTATACCTGCTGCCACTTGGTGCCATTTTCCAGAAACACAACATTTTTTCAGTTTTATCCTTTCTTTTTATCCAGTTTTTTAATTAATTTATTGTGCTTTTGTTTTGTTTTTTTGTTGTTGTTTTTATTGCACCCAGTTTTTATTTGAGTATTTTATCTGCATTTTGTGATTTTTTTTTTTGATGCAATCATCTGTGAGGCACTGTCCTCTTGATTGTTCCTCCACTTGCATTTATGGTTGATTTTAATCTTGCTTTTATTTAATGTTCATTGTAGCACTTTGAGATTTGTTTAATGTAAAGTGCGTTATAAATAAAAGTTATTATTATTATTATTAACATACCTTTTCACTTCTATGCCGATGACTGTCAAATATACTTCCACCTAAGACACAATGGTACATGCTCTATTCAACCTCTGCTCGACTACCTGGCTGACATCAGGGACTGGATGGTTTTAAATTTCTTAAGTTTCAATGAAAATACAGGTGTTCCCCGACTTACGAGCGAGTTCCGTTCCTACGACTGTCTCGTAACACGAAATCTCGTACGTCGGAACACGAAACACATGTTCCTTGTAAGTCCGGATTTTCGGTCGTAAGTTGGAAAATTTATGCTAGCGCTATACTACGAACACTCGTTTTTCATCACAAATGTTCATACTAGTTCATAAACATGCTCAGAAACTTGTTTCCAAACAGTTAGCTAACACACTTTCATTTAAAAACACATAAAAGTGCTGTATTTTTTATATGTTCGTTACAAATTTACTGCTCGTTCGCCAGCTCGTAAGTCTGGAACCTCGTATGTAAGAGCGCTCGTAAGACGGGGAATACCTGTAAATCTGAAGTCATGTTGTTCCCTCCCAACGACACGATCATGACCCACTGCATCAACCTTTCTGCTCTAGCCCTGTCTGAAAAACAAAGAGTCACAAATCTGGGCGTGATAATGGACACTTCCATGAAACTCAACAGTCATGTAAACATGATTGTTAAATCCTGTTTTTTCCAGCTGAGGCGACTGCTGAAGCCCATATTATCCAAAAATAACCTGGAGACAGTAATACACACATTCATTACATCTAGGCTTGATTACTGCAGTTCACTCCTGTTTGGGATCAGTCAGACCACCATTGCACGACTACAACTGGTCCAGAATGCGGTAGCCCAATTTTTTAACCAGTACAGGCTCATCTTCGAATCCAGTTCAAAATTCTCCTGTATGTCTACAAATCGCTGAACAGTCTCACAACCCCCTATCTCTCTGATTTGCTACAGCTGTATGTCCCACCACGTGCTCTGAGGTCAGCGGATCAGTTGCTCCTTACAGTTCCAGGAATTCGTCTTAAGCACAGAGGTGACAGGGCCTTCTCAGCAGGCCCAAGACTCTGGAACGAGTTACCTCTGCTTGTCAGACAGGCCCCCTCCCTTTCGGTTTTCAAATCACGTTTAAAAACATACTACTATTCCGTAGCTTTCAACACAAGATGATCTGTGTTTGAACCCGTGTGCTAACATTTTTATGTCTATATTCTGATTTTACTTCATTTTGTATGTTGCTTTATGTGTTGCCTGTTTCTCTGTTTGTACAGCACTTTGGTTGGCCTTGCTGCTGTTTTAAGTGCTCTATAAATAAAATAGTATGGTATGGCATGGTAATGGAAGCATATACAAGGTAAAGATTATTGGTCCAAGCACTGAACCTTGAGGAACTCCATGACTAACTAATTTGGTGTATGAAGAAAATTCATTATTTATATTTACAAATTGGATCTATCAGATAAATAGGATTTAAACCATGTTAGAGCTGTATCTGTAATCCCAGTATCATATTCAAATCTCTGTAATAGAATAATATGATCAACTGTATCAAATGCAGCACTGAGGTCTAACAGGACCAGTGTAGACACAAGTTCATTGTCAGAGGTCATGACCAGACTCACCTCAGCACCAGATGAAGAGCATCTCAGAGTGGCCGCAGCAGAAGTGAGAGGCAGTCTCAGAAGGATTAATCCTCATAAAGCAACTGGACCAGACAACATCCCAGGGAAAGTTCTGAAGGAATGTGCGGACCAGCTCTGTGAGGTGCTGGCTGACATCTTCACCACCTCACTTGCACTGGAGTCAGTTCCCACCTGCCTGAAGACCGCGACCATCATCCCAGTCCCAAAGAGCTCCACAGTGACTGGTCTGAATGACTATAGACCGGTGGCCCTCACCCCGATAGTCGCTAAATGTTTTGAGAAACTGGTCATGACCCACATCAAGGCAACCGTCAACATCAACGAGGACCCTCATCAATACGCATACCGTGAGAACCGATCAACAGAGGACGCCATTTCTTCCGTGGTCCACACTGCTCTCACCCACCTGGATCAGAAGGACTCATACGTGCGTCTGCTCTTTGTGGACTTCACATCTGCCTTCAACACCATGATCCCCCAAACTCTGATAGACAAACTATCTACACTTGGACTAAGCCCCTCTATTTGTAACTGGGTACTAGACTTCTTAACAGACAGACCACAGTCCGTGAAGATCCACAACTTCTCCTCCTCCACCATAACCCTCAGCACTGGCTCTCCTCAAGGATGTGTGCTGAGCCCCCTTCTGTTCACTCTGCTCACATATGATTGTACAGCCACACTTCCAGGCTGTCATATTGTTAAGTTTGCAGATGATACAGCGGTGGTGGGATGCATCACAAACAATGATGAGTCCAGCTACAGACAGGAGGTGGAACACCTGGAGAGCTGGTGCAAAGAGAATAATCTTCACATGAATGTGAAGAAGACAAAGGAGATGATTGTGGACTTCAGAAGGAACAAACACACCCACGCCCCACTGAAAATAGGTGGGTCTGCAGTGGAAGTGGTCTCCAGCTACAAATACTTGGGTGTACACATGAATGATAACCTCAGCTGGAGCAACAACACCACCAGCCTGATCAAGAAAGGTCATCAGAGACTCTACTTCCTCAGACGGCTGAGACGTGCTGGTCTGAGCAGCCCAGTCCTCACCTCCTTCTACAGGTGTGCAGTGGAGAGCATCCTGTGCTCCAGCATCAACGTGTGGCATGGAGGCTGCACAGTTGAAGAGAGGAAAGCTCTACAGAGAGTGGTGAAGGCTGCACAGAAGTCTGTTGGAGTCAGTCTCCCCACCATCACAGACATTTACACCTCCAGATGCAGGAAAAGAGCCACCTGCATCATGAAAGACCTCACTCACCCAGCACACTCACTCTTTGCCCCACTCCCCTCAGGACGGAGGTTGAGGAGCATCAAATGTAGAACCACTAGACTGAGGAACAGCTTCTACCCTGAGGCTGTTAGACTCATGAATAAATAAAAATAAAATAAAAAATAAACACTGCAAAATATCACATTGTGCTGATGCTGATCTGTTTTCTTGTTGCTGTGTTCATCTGTGACCATCTGCTCATACAAACTCATGTTCGTGCTGCTGTTTATTTCCACTATATTAGGCTTAGTGTATTACTAGTTGATGTTTTTCTTAGTTAATTCTAGATGTTATTACTGTTTTTCTCTTGCATTTGTTGTTGGATGTAACTGGGACCCCGTGTACATAATCTCGTTTTCATCACATGTACCACATGCGGTGCAAATGACAATAAAGACTCTCTGACTCTGACTCTCTGACTCTGATGAGGATATGATTAGTGACTACAGGCGTGCTCATCAAGCGCAGCTGCTGCTGAGGGCCTGATGAGCTGAGACTACATTTAAGCAGAAGTTTTCCCAGAACTCTTTGGTTGGGTGGAAGGGCTGTGAACATGAGGACTTCAAGCCAGAGGGGTGGACTGATTGATTGATTGATTGATTGATTGATTGATTGATTGATTTATTGTGATTGATTGATTGATTGAACAAACACAGAAGCAATGAGTTTGAGGCGGACAAAATTGTTGAATTTGGCGCTGAGCATAAGATTGTTTGCAACTGGGTTGGGATGGCGACTCAGGTTGATGATGATCAGGACACAGACGTTAACAAATGGTCTCAGGTGAATGGATGAGGGAGAGGAAAGGGAGGAAATAAATGAGAAGAGAAAAGTTGGGCAGTAAATTCAAAATGCAGATGAGATAGCAGTTCAGATGAGGGAAGTGCTATAGTTTTATATAAAGATGGTAAGAAGAATTCAGGATGGAATCAGAATCTGAATATCTTTATTGATATTGCACCAGGTACAACGTGGGCGTGTACGCACAGTCATCCTAAAGGGGGACTAGTGTGTGAAGCTGCAGCAGTTAGTCCGTGCGGCCCTCTCATCCCTTATCAGAATGATAATCTTAGATATGAAAAAGGAGAAAAAACATGAGGGTAGAGTGGTACATGAGTGGTATTACAAAAAAGATCTTTCACATCTTGTCTATTAGGACACTATATGAGACATTAAAAAACTCTACCAGCAAAAATCACATATGTATTTGAGGTCAAGGCGGTGAGATAGTTCATAAGCCTTGTTCAGATCAGCCACAGTTCTGTTGATGTTACCAGCCAGCACCTCTGATATGCACTCACAGAGAGTTCTCCGGGGAGGGGGTGGGGGGTGGGTGGGGTATGCGATAGATGCAGTTGTTTTTCCTCAGTTGCTCATGTCCCAGGAGAAATTTGATAGTCAGCCCTTCCAGCTGGACGATCCAATCCAATATGATCAAATTGTAGGAACCATTCCACTGATCCAAGCTATGAATCCTCTTCCAGATTGAGACCACCACAGCGTTGACAAGTCCCAAACCCTGCAGGTGGCCTGCGATTCACAGAGATCGCCTCCATCTTCCGGTTCAGCTCGTAAAGCAGCTGATTTATTGAGGTCACGGCACGGATCAAACTCTCACTTTGACTCGGGAGCTTCAACATGGCATTAATCGCCACTGAAGTCTTCCTCATTTTCCAATAGAACAGTGCTCATGGCATTAATCGCCACTGAAGTCTTCCTCATTTTCCAATAGAACAGTGCTCCACAAACGCCGAAAAGCAAAGCACCTGCTATCATCAATCAAATTACAGTATATACATATCTTCCACGTCCTCCACAGACAGGACTGACAGACACATCACCTTCCATTCACCCCAGGAATCCATGACGTATCTCCCAGAATGCATCTGTGAAGGGCAAGCTGGTTGATTAGTACATGTGTAGGTGGTACATGACATGAGGTAGAAACATGTTCTGATATGTTGTCAGCAACGTAAAGTTTTTCTATTTTTATAGCAGTAGAGATAAAAACTGTGTAAGGTGCAAAAATTAAAAAAAACTTGAGCATATTGTAAAAACACAATTAGAGAAGTCACAAACAGTACAACACATAGGTTGTGTGTGTGTGTGTGTGTGTAATCTGTCTTGTCTAATGTCAGCAGGTGTTTGAGCAAAGCTTAAAAACACCCATCATACATGCTTTGTTTCAATATAGATTAATCAAGAATGACTGTTTAGACTTTTACCTGGTTTGGTGTGTGTTATTATAGCACAACAGTATTCATCCTAAAATGTTACATTTGATTGCGTGATTTACAACAGGAATAACATTATTCATATTTTTTCTTCTTGGGACATGATTATTTTAGAGAGCAGAATGAAAAGTCAGAATATAGCGCTCTTTAGATTGTAAACAGCAGAGCTAAAGCCCAAACCGATTTGTTTTGATCACAAGAGAGATTTATACTCCAAGGGTCATGCATGTGAAACCATCTGTTGCCATAGTGACTTGTAGAGACCACACCCAGGGGTTTGCTATGAGACAAAGATCAGAGTAAACAAAAGTATCAAATCTAAAAGAAACTTTGTATTGTTCCAAAAATATTTAACGAGATATTAGTTTCGAAAACAGGACTGACAGCTTACAAAGACGGCAACAAGCTTTTATGTGGATTAACGTTATTAAATGTCCACTTTCTTTTCTGCCCTCTCTTCTCTGTCACGGCTCAGGCGACAGCCTACCAGATGGCTCTCCAGACATTAAACAATCCCATGATGCAGAGGAGGAGACGTGTCCATTCTGTGACAGTCCTTCAACCTCATGGCTCATTGAACTCTCCCACACAGCTTCAGATTTCCTGCTGTCGTCATGAGGTGTCCATAGGGTTTCAAGCAATGTGCTTTTCATTTGATCCCCCAAACAACCTGAACAGCAGTGAATGCTCAATGTTCACTGTTCCAAAAATTTGATTTAGCCACTTAATGATTTTTCTGCATTTGAACAGGGGCAAAGTTTTTTCAAAACATTTCACAGTGATGAAAATAGGGCTGACAGCAGAATGTACATGTATAGGTTATGGGAATTAAGTCAGAGAGAGTCAGAGTCAGAGAATCTTTATTGTCATTAGCACCACATGTGGTACATGTGATGAAATGAGATTATGTACACAGGGTCCCAGTTACATCCATCAATAAAAAGTAAAAGAACATTCAAGATATGAACTAAGAAAAACACCATCTAAAAATACACCAAGCACTAATATCATAGAAAACATTAACATATCAAATTTAATGCGTCGTTGCCATTTTTGGTAATGATGAATTTCAACTTCAAGCAGATTTAATTGTCATTCATCACATGTGTATGAGGTGGAAGGAAATTGTGTACACAGAGTCCCAGTTACATCCAACAATAGCAAAAATATAGTGTAAAAAGAAACAGTAAATAAGGATCTAAGATATAAACTAAGATAAAGGCTAAAGGTGTTGATGATTGAAAAAGGTCAAAGTTTCTTTATTTGTTCGCTCCATGTACATGTGGTGGTCACAGGAAGACATTGTGTATATACATTAATTATTAATAATACTCATTACTAGTACAATTCAATTCATAGATTAAATATTACTTACAGTATTCTTCTTCTTCTTCTTTCGGCTTTTCCCTTTTCAGGGGTGGGTGAACCTTCAACTACAGGTGAGGCAGTAGAGGCCCAACAAGAGAGCCCCCTCTGCGAGCTGAAACAGTTGGCACTCACCGGACACTACCTACCACAGGTAGTCAATGGTGTTGAGATTCAAGGATCCCACACCGATGATGCTGTTCTGTCCCCTTGGACGGAGAAATCAGCGATCAGCCAAGCTTTCTTTGGAACCTTGGTTAAGAAACAGTTGGGTCTAGGAATGAACAGAAAGGCTTTCCGCTTTTCGCTAGACCCCAACGATAAACAGGTAATGACCGCTAAAGGGATCATTGACCTTAAACTAATCTGGAACCAACGAGAACTGGATCACCCGTTCCTCGTGGTCCCGAACTTACCACATGCAACCTACATAGGCTCCGACATTTTGGTAAGATTAGGTGTCCGAGTGGACATCAACAACAATGTACTGTGGTCACTGGATACAGCCACGAAGGACTCT
>JBBPBX010017797.1:14735-39844 GCA_038048925.1 Garcialebias charrua | reverse complement strand
GCTTTTACATTACGCTACGCACACATACACACACAAAAGAAACGGGACACAAGTTGCATTTCCCGTCAAAGTTGAGCTTGAAAAGCGACGCCGCTGTCCTCTTTGTGATATCTTTTTGAACGTTTGCAGGTTTTTTTTTTCCTGTCCTCCCATCTCCGTCTCCTCGCATCTCCGCCTTTCGCCCATTTTCCCGCGGCACGGCGTCCGTCTGCACCCCGAACTACAAACCAGAGCTTTTATTGTTCTCAAGGACGCTGAAGGACGTCTGGCGGCGTCTAAACGTGTTCCTGCGTTTCTGTAGGTGGAGTCGCTGTAGAAGTCGGCGGCCGGCTCGTCGCCTCGGCATGAGAACGTCAGCCCTTGTTTCTCAGAATATTGCACGCTTTGTTACGACAGGCCTGCGGGAGGCGTGAGACCGGGCCTTAAACCAGGGAACGACTCTGGCAGAACAGCGCTCCTCCAAATCATAAAAGGTGTCAAACCGAGCGGGGCCCGTTTTAGAAACACAAACTTTCGGGTCCTGGGTTCAGCGAGCCAAGATCTCGCCCAGGAACTCTGCGAGGAATAAAATATCGAGCAACGCCGCGTAGGAGGAAGACTGCGGCGGCGTTCTGAGGTACGTCAGGAGGACTCACCCAGGATGTCAAGGTTGCAGATTTGGTTGTGAGCATGGAGACCATGAGACGATCAGAGGAAACCCCATCGTGAGTTCCAGGTGAAGATGAGGGCTGAAGGTCGTGCACTTTTTATTGACTTGATGATAAAAACATGAACTTCTTGTCACTGATATTAATCTATAGTTTGACGTCAGAGCTGCGAACACCAGCTGAACGTTTGTTTGTTGCGCTGGCTGACTCTGCACCTTCGGATATGGCTATGAATTGGTGGGGATGGCAGTTTTAGAGGACTGGGTGCAGACTAAACGCTGGGGGAAATGGGCAGCTTTATTTGTGGCTGAGAGATGCACAACAGGGAGTCCGACGCAGGACTTCCAAAATGATCAGGGGCGTGGCTTAGAAAGCCCTGGAGGCGGGGTTAAGTTTCCTAATATGGAGGGAAGCACTTTCATCAGAGGACCCAGTGGGCGGAGCCTCTGGAGCTGGGGTTATGGATGAATGTGTAGCTGTGTTCACGCCACGAACAAGATTTTATTTCTGATTGATCAAACCGGATTGTGCCAACAGGAGCAACAATAAAAAATTAAATAAATAAAAAAAGACCCAAAGGGTTGAAAAGGTGCAGCTCAGTAAAAGTTCTGCTACAAAAAAAACACTGTTGCTCCTCTTCTGCCGGGCGCGAACACAGCAGCTGAAGTGAGCGCGGCGGACGACGACGATGCTGGAAGCTTCGCCACGTTGACTCCCTGCCGCCGTCTTTCAGCCACGTGACGAAAACGAGGGGGCGGAGATCTGAGGGGGGGCGGAGCTAAGGACAGGTGACGTCAGCAGGGCAGAAGTGGCGAAAAAGGACAGAAATCGAACTGCTCTTCAACTTTGACAGGAATTATATCTCATTAGATTTATACATAGACATGCAAGTCATTTTTTCTCTGAAGTTATTTACAATAATTACATAACACAAAGATTCCAGTTTCAGGTTGACAAAATTGCGAGCATTCAATATTCAATATTACTACTATTTTTTATGATAACATGAACTGTTTTTCTTGAAACCATTGCTATGATAACCTCTTTAAAAGTTCTGTTTGATCACTTTGTGTGAAGCCGCTCGCTCTCCCTCTGCGTGTCTGCAAATGTTTTACTGCATTGTAGTTCTCATTTATGGTTATAATAATAATAATAACAAGAATAAGTGTATTTTTTACATGTTATGGCAAGGATCGTGTGGGTGTGGTCTATTTATGTGACCCCTCCCCTAACTCCTCCCACTAAGGGGAAAATAAAACACTGATATAAACTAAATACTGTCTCATTTGAAGAGCTGAGACACGTTTTGATCAAAGAATCTGATTCATAACAACCAACACAAATATTTATGTATCAACCGGAGCCGGACACGGAACAGGTTTTGGTTTCTGAAAATGTAATCGGGAAGAAAGGGGAAAAAAGTCACGTCAGAGAAGAGCTCGATCCGACCGCAGAGGAAGGGGAAGAATACGACTAACTTGAACACAGCACGTCGTGCTCACATGCAGTGACAGGACGACGCATTGGGTTACGTTGCTTCCGGCTAACAGGAAGTCAATCTTTGGAGGCTCCGCCTCGCACCGAAGCTGTCTCTGCATGACTTTTTTCTTGCTGTTTGTGTTCCGCTCTGACAGAAACTGGACACAGCCGACGGCCACGCACATTTACAGGTTTACAAACGCAGTATGTTGATGTAAGATTTATATTTATATATTCATATATTCTTCTTTAAATATTGGTTGACGAGGCGACAGTCCTTCATCACACACAGGAAGACGCCCTCTGCTCATTCTGGGGAGTCGGCCAGCTTGGAGACATTAAACTTTTATTTGCTTCTGCAGAAATCGAGTCCTGAATAACTGAAATATCAATAAAAAGCTGTTTTTGTCAGATTTCCTGGCGAAAGAGCGCTTGTCGATGACATCACGTAGAAGCTGCTTATTCTTATTATTCATGTTTTTGGGTCGTTCGAACCCAGGGGCAGCAGGAGGGTTGACTATCAGACCGTTTCTAACTAATTCACGTCTTTCTACACAGCTGAAAGAAAACCGGAGCAGCAGAAACTGGTTCCCTACCTCTGAATCTACGGATATAATCTTTATCAGCCGGTTTTTAAAAAAAGAATCAAGACGTGAGATTGAATAAAAAGACGTCTGGTTGGTTGGACCATCAGAACTGTCAGACCTGCAGAGGAGCATCGATCCTGAAGTGTGATCACGACTGGTGAACGAGCTGTACAAGAAAAAAAGACAGAACAAGAACGAAGCGGAAAATCAATTCAAGAAGAAAGCACCACCTTTGTCTGAGAACGAGGAGGAGGAACTCTCCAATCAGATGCTAACGAACATCTACAGGGGACGAGGAAACCAGGCTGGAGGCGGGCTTTGTTCTGTAGCAGGACCAATTGATTGATTGATTGATTGATTGATTGATGGACAGACCAACATGCAGTGAGGGCTGGTGGTGGGGGCGGGGGTGAGGTTATCTCATTTTTTTGAATTTCTGAGTGTAAACTTGACTCGCGTTGTGCTCTTGGATATTTTGCGGCGAACTTTTCGAGAACACGCAGGAAGGAAAGAAACACTTTGGTTTGAATTAAATCAAAGAGCGGTAATCGTGAAGTCCTTTAACGAGCTTCTAACTCTTAAAATGGTTCTCAAATAGTTGCAACCCGATAAACCGCAATCAGCACGTCTGAGCTCGTGCTGCTAACACACACACACACACACTCATTTACACACACACACACACACACACCGATTTTCACCGGAGAGGAGGGGGAGCATGCTGCACACACAAGGCCAGGCAGAGGCTCCACGGGAGGGTGTCCCACAGCTCCGTCCTCAGACGGCATGGAGGTAAGTCCTCCACAAACCAACGACACAAATGAAACGGGCTGCGCTGATGGAGGTGTGGAAGCTATCGAGACGTTCGGAGGAAGCAGAGTGAAGTGTTCACGTTTCAACAAAACTCTGAAATAATGGTTCGACAAACAAAACACAGAAACGTGAGTGTTTTAACGGTAGATAATGTGCTAATCAATCAGGTCCGATGTTAAAGTGCACAGTAAGGAGGGCGGGGGGGCTACAAAAACAAACACTGTCATGCAAACTCCACAATGTTCTGCATGCCTTTAAATGATCATCATTGTTGCACTCAGCAGGACGAGCCGGTCCAACTCCCAGCCAACGTCGTGGTCGTCTTTCTGTACAACTACAACACAAGACAGGAGGGGTCCAAACACTCAGGGCGCCGATGCTGAAGAGTCCCAACACTCAGGCAATCAGGGTCCAAATGTTCAGGGTCTGAACACTCAGGTATTCAGACATTCGGGGGTCCCAACAACCTGTTTCCTAATTTTCAGGGTCCAATAACTCAAGGTCCGAACACACAAGTCAAAATGCTCGTGGGACCAATTATTCAGGGTTCAAATGCTGAGTGTGAATGCTGAGCGCTCCATTGACTCGAGGTTTGAATGTTCATGGGACTAAACCCTCAGAGGACCAATCACTCAAGGATTCAGACACTCACGGGTCCAAAGATTTACGGTTCAGAGGCTAAAGAGTCCAATCACTCAGTAAGTTTTAACACTCGAGTTCCAAACCCTTGAAGGAGAGGACCTTCTTCAGTTGCTGATGTAAAAACAGAAAGGTTAATGGAAAGGCGACATGAAGATAGCTGGCGCTACGACGACATCCTCACACCTCTGATCTCCGTTTTCCACCATCGCCACCGCAGAAACCACGACGACTGGGACACAGCCCAGACAATGTTCGACTGCCGAGAACACAGAGCTGGGGGAAATATGACGGCGCTGACTTCCTGATGACTGAAGCGTCAAACTGACACAAGAAGCATCAGATCAGACGTGTGCAACACTTCAGCTCAACGCAACCAGTGGGTTTTGTTCAGAGTTTAATGATCCCTAAATCAGCTGCTTGTTTAAAAAAAAATGCAACTCATTTCTGAAAACAGAATTGAACAACAACAGCTGAGAAGCTGGTCTGAATCTACAGCCGGTTCAGAGACAGTTTGCTGCTGGGACGAGTCATGCAGGTCAAGCTTTGGTGAAATCAGCTATTTTGGTTTTGGAAAGCCAAATAATAATAATAATAATAATACAAATTTAAACGACTCCATCCAAGAGCTACACGTTTTTGAGCATCACAAACATCTAAAGCTAACAAAGCTAACTATTACACCTCCAGGGAAAGTACAGACATTACACGACTACTTTCCTAGTTCTAACAACTAAACGTTTTGCTTGAAGTGCTGAGTGGGTTTAAGGTGGTGTCTCGTTCAGCGTCGGCCTCAACAGAAGTTCGTTAACCTCCGTATCACAGAGCCTGAACACCTTCCTCCCTAAAACCTCAGCCCAGTCTCCACGAACAGGTGAACATTCAGTTTCACTTGTTCATGTGGACACGGGCTTTTTGCTGCAACGTGTGGAAAAACGTTTCAATTAACGGTAATTTTTAGGCTTCAGCGGGGTTCTGTTGTGTTCCTTAATTTTAGTCCTGTTCAAAAACCCGCTTCAGTTTTGAAATTAAGTTCGATAATGTAGTTTGGAAACTGACTGAGACTTTTCTTGGTGAGGTCTTCGTCCACTGGTTTAGTTCATGCCAAACTTCTTGGCTTGCGTGACCTTGGACTTAATGAAGCTAAAACTGTCTGCGTTTCTTTAAAATGTAACGCAACAGCTCCTTTGGGCGCATCATAAAATATATTCATGTTTTTGGAACTTACCAAACTTTCTACACAACCTTTCACCCATTTTGGGGGCAACGCACACATTTTGCCACCTTTCAACAATTATCAGGTCACCAATATCAAAGTGAAATATGCTTCTACAACAAATAGTCTTGAAATGTAACACGTGTGTGTTTTGTCCCAGACAGTGTGCATTCATAATATTTAGCTTTCAAATCAGCATCTTTTTGGTACCGAGTGCATTCTTGTCTTAGGCTAAGAGCTGAATGCTAATGCTAATAGTCTAATAATTTTCTATTTTAAAGTGAATTTTCTTACGTTTAATTATTAGTAAATTTGTACAGTTAAAATCCTCTTTCATTACAAAATTTTACTGCTTAGCTAGCAGCAAGCTACTAGCCTTTTCTTGAACTTTCCACCATCTTTCCCCCACCAGCACCGGATGGACTCACTGCTTCCACATTAAAACGACTGAAAACAGGTGATAAACGTCCAACAAGCTTCTACACAAATACAAGCTAATGCTACAGCATGCAAAGCGGCGCCGACTAACGCTAACGCGGGAACAGTGATGTGATGAAGGGGGCGTCCACAAACATACATGTGTTCATGTGGAGGGATGCGTGTTCCAGCTTCCATACCAAATACTTCTGTTTAGTTGGATGCTGGCTACATGCTAGCTTCTAAATCCATGTTTCAGTCTGTTTTTACTTTTTATATCTAAATGCTTGACATTAGTCCGCAATTAAATCTCATGTATTGGCTGTTCAACTGTTTTTTCAGTATATTCCTTTATAAATCCACTGTGTAAAATGAACACCACTGAATAAAGAGCAGGTAGTTTTATGATTTGTTTAATAATTGGAACAAAGGAGGAAGAAGATCAAATTTTGGCACGACACCGGCTAATTAGCCAGCTCTTAACGCTCAGCTGTGCGATTTGGGCGTAAGATCTTTTAAATGGAAGGAAACCCTGACGAGCTGAAGCGGTGAGACTGAAGCATCACAGACCTCCAACACAAACACACACAGGCGGGGACTCTGTGAGGGAACACACCAGATCAAACATCGACACGATGCCAGGCTTCACAGGACGCGTCACACATGCACCACACACATGCACCACAACAGCAGCACGACAAAAAGCATCAAACGCTCCCCATCAAAAAAACGAAACATCAACCGGATCGCGCGGAGAACTCGTTCGTTAGATTTCGGCTCGTTCCTTCAGGTCTTCTCGTTAGTTTTGTCGAGGCTCTTGGTGCTTCAGCATGAATCCCCCATTCTCATTGGCTGTCTCGGTATGAGTAGGCGGGACTTCCTTTTAACTGCATAGATTAACTGTCCATCTCCTCCCACCCTCCTTTAAAGCCTCCTCCCCCCTTTCTCCTCCACCATTTACCTGTCAGTCCATCCTCCCTGGCCAGTCGAAATGTTTTCAGGAAGATCAGAGGTCCTCCTGCCCCCTGACCTGTGGTTGGACATGTCCAACAGGACAGGGAGGCTGACGCCGCCTCGCCGACAGGACGTTGGCAAAAACATTTCAGCGTGACGGGCTTCAGGACGGGCTCTGAGGTCAACAGGTTGACGGAGGTGAATGACGAGAGCGAGCAGCCAATGAGGGGCGACCTAAACCAACAGCGAGACGTTTCAGAACCGGCCCTCAGACTGGTCTCTTTTCTGGAAGGTTTTCTTCTGGATCTCTACGTTAAGTGTTTGTTTCCAGACATCGGCGTGAGAAGAGGAACAACAGAACTCCCACCCAGCAGCCGTCACTGTCCTCGGGGACTCACAATAAACAAACAAACAATAGAAAATAAGAAAAAGCTGAAGAAACAAACAAGTAAATGTCCTAGGCTATGTTTTTACAAGTAGCTAACCCCTCTGTTGCTTCTTACGTTTAATACATTTACATCTGTAATAAATATTTGTCTCCTCTTTTTGTTTACGTTGTTTGGATAAGTCAGCTATATGTGATGTTGTGTTCTTAGTTTTTTTTGTACCCCGCCCAAACCCGTGGTGTTCCCTCTTATCTGTGATTAGATTCTTATTTCTTTCTAGTTGATTGTTTCAAGTTTTTGTGTTGTCGTTGCTGTTTCTTCTCTGCTGGCTGTCGGTTGGTCGGCGTCGGTCATCATGGCAGCAGACGGTGGGACGTCCTAGAAGCCCAGCGTGCCGCCGATGGTCGATGCGAGGACGACGCCGAGGATGACGCAGCAGATGATGATCATGATCTTCTTCTGCAGGACGAAATGAGACAACGTGGTTGGTGGACAGCTGGTGTGGCTGCAGAAGCAACAAGTTTAGTTTTGGAGAAAGTTCTACCAACTCTCCATAACAATGTTCTCTAGAGGTGAAACTGATAAAACTCAAAGGGCCGTTGTTTTTCTTTCGACTGCTCCCTTCTGCAGGGGTCACCAAAGCAAGCATGACAGATTTGTTTTACACTGGATTTCCTAACTGATCCAACCTGGGTTTACAAGACCACTGAGCTACCGTGGCCCAAGCAAGGTCCAGTGATGTCCATGAAAAATACATTGACGTGTTGCTTCAGTTGTACCTAAAGGCTACAGGCATGGTTTCTTATCAATGCTTCCTTTCTGTATCTTTTGTTGGTACTATTTTTGGTACCTTTGAAGATACGCTGACGTAGGGTGCGAACATGTACCCTAAAGTACGTGTTTGCACCCAAGAGTCATCTGGACTACCTTAAAATAGTCCTGTTAACTCTATAGCTGTGATGCTTGAGTGGAAAGCTCAATCCTATTGCACCTTCAGGAGCAAAAAAGGTACAGTGCCATTGTTTAAGGTACCTTGGCCGAACCCTTCTAGGTTAAACTGGAGGGACAAGCCAGGGTCCCTCTTTTAGAGACAGTCCTGTATCTTGATAGCTAATCGTGTACAGTTCAAATTTTGGTTGTAGCAGGGCTCATATATAAACTAAACACATCCTTGTGTGGGACGACTATTGCAGTTTGAGCTTGTCATGATTGTAAAACCTCCCAAATGTCTGGATTTAAAATGTTAATGGGCTAAAGAAACATCTGTGCCAGCCTTTTGACGGCCAACTGGAATGAAAACAAAAGTGTAAAAGATTAGACGGAAGTTAACCTTAAATAAGGAATTCCATTAAAAAGAAAGAAAATTGTAGATGTAAGCAGATTTTCCAACAGATTCAAGGTTGTACCTTTTTCTGACGTGTCGCTGAAAACAGCCGAACACATTTGATTACCCAAAAGCATAAACGGAGAAAAATGTTGGCAAATAAGCACGTTTTCTTTGAGTTTGCTGTGCTAGATCGATGGTACAGAGAATGTCTCAGTAAGTTGGCTTTACCTTGGGTCACGGTGACATTTAAACTTTTAAGCTCAAGTCACTTTGGGAAACTGGTGACATATGATCAGCTAACGCTCATCAGAAGGATAACGCAATGCTTGAAGCCTCAAACTTTGAGAAAATACTGCCCAGGAGCAGAAGCAACAATAAGAGCATCGCCAACAGGTAAACGCGTGAAGATACTTTACCTTGCGAGCCTGGCTCTGGTATTTTACGGCCTTCTTTGTGTCGGAGACGGCTCGCTCCACGTAGTCCACAGAGTGCTCAACGTTGTACTCAATTCTGTCAATCATCTCTCCCTGAAACACACACGGCAGACGTTAACGTCTGATTGGTCCGGCCTGAATCGTGCCCCGGTGCCTCCTGAGGTCACGTGACCCACCTGGCTCTCCACCAGCATGGCCATGTCGACGAACATGTCGTGGAGCTCCCGGATGCTGTTTTCCAGCTTGATGATCTCGGTGTGCCGGGTCTCGATCTCGTTCAGGGCCTGCTTGGTCATCTGAGAGTCCATTTTGATCTGCAGGACGAGTTTAGAGAAAAACACTAACAATATACACAGTATATCTCAACGACAAGTAAAGAAAAAAACACTTTTACGTCTTTAAACAATAAAGATTAGATTAACAAAGGTGAGTTCTGTAAAACAAACTGCTTATCCATAAAAATATCTGACATAAAAAAACTGTAAACAAATTTAATTTCTTCATTTTACAGAATTAATGCCTAATTAGCCTCTAACAACACAAAACTAAACCATTGTTTGAATTGGTTTCATTGTATAAGCCTGGATTACAGAAGAACATTACCAGTAGTGTCATGGTGACTTTTCTTTTTCTCAATATCTCAGAATTCTGGGAAAAAGTCAAAATTTTAGGAAATACAGTTTGAATTCTGAACAAAAGTTAAACGTTGTTAAACAGCGGAGCTGTTATTATCTCAAGGGTATAGAAATATTTGTTAAACCAAAATATAGGACCAGTTTGAAGGGTCGGTCAACCTCAATTCAAGGGATTGGCTTGTGGAATAGTTTGGAGACTGAAGTAAAAAAAATGCAAAAATGATTATTACATTTAAGAACATTATCAAAGCTGGACTATTGCAAAATACAAATGAAGTACTAGTATATATGTTGCTTTGTAGTTCGATAGTTAGGTGAATTGTTTTGTTTTGTTTTTTATTTCTTTTTTGTTAAATCACTTAAAGATGACTGTTGTTTGATTTGATAGATTGTAAGAGGGGGCAGATAAAATAAGTTTTTTTTCTTCTTACTGCTACCCTTCATTTTATTTATGTGTTGTATAGACATACTTTGTTATATGGTTTTGTGTTGTATTTTTTTTTAATGAATAAAAAAAATGTAATTTAATTTTAAAAAGTCATTGTGGCCCTAATCCTCTTCCATATAATTCAATTAAATTTATTTATATAGTGCCAAGTCACAACAGAAGTCATCTCAGGGCACTGAACAAAATATTGACAAACATTTGTACAAAGCCATCCATAATCTTTTACCCGCTTCTTCCATTTTTGGGTCACGGGGGTCGCCGGTGCCCGTCCAGCAATCACTGTGCGAGGGGCGGGGTACACCCTGGACAGGTCGCAAGTCCATCACAGGGACACATAGAGACAAACAACCATTCACTCTCTCACTTAAACCTAGGGACAATTTAGAGTTACCAATCAGTCTAACATGCATGTTTTTGGTCTGTGGGAGGAAACCGGAGTACCCGGAGAAAACCCACGCATGCATGGAGAGGACATGCAAACTCCACCCACAAAGGCCCCCGAACCGGGATTTGAACCGGGGGCCTGCTTGCTGAGAGGCAGCTACAAAACCATTAAAACTAATTTAATCTAATACTTTTTTTGTTTATTGCTGAATCTAATTTGTTTTGTTTCTCATTTTTCATTCATTCATTCATTCATTTATTCATTTATATAGCACTTTACACAACCACGGTGGTGGTGACCAAAGTGCTTCACAAAAAACAGTGCAGTACTTAAAAAGACAGATTAAAAATCAAGAAAAACACAACATAAAAGCAAAATTAAAACCAGAAATGTCACCACATATTTAATTACCAAAAGCCAGTTTGAATAAAAAAGTCTTAAGCTTGAATGAAATCTGTAAAAATACTAAGTTGTTTTTTGTGTTTGTTCAAATATTTGAACAAATAACAGCCAATTATTTGTTGTATTTAAAAATCCTTCTTAACAAATTCTGTTATTATTTTCACGTTTGCCTGTCTTGTAACTTACCTGTTCTGACTAACAAACACCTGAAGCTTACCAGCTTCACTGACCTCCACTCTGATTGGTCTGTCCACTGTGATGTCACACATGGGCATGGCTTCAACCAGAGGTGCTCCGTTTTTGTTTGCAGTCACCCTTAGCCTTTCCTGCATGTGCGGAAGCTTTTAATTTGAAGGAGAAGACAATCTGAAAGGACTCCTTCAAAATAAGAGTTGCCACTGCTGGCCCCGCCCCCCACAGTCATGCGACAAAGGCCGTGTTCACCTGATGTTTGAGCGCGCCCCTGCACCGTTCTGAACCCCGTGTCATGGCTGTGTCACGGCGGGGATGGAGAACGGAGCAGGTAACCTATGGCAACAGGCTCAGGTGCGCTGCTTACATCATCTGTGAAGATGGCCAGTTTGCCGCTCTCCAACATGTCCTCCAGCTCCTCGTTGGTGGTGGTTCTTCCAGCTGCAGACAGAACACACAAACACTGAGTCAGAATACGTATGGTCATGTGACAGAAGCAGGAAGCACAACCTGTGTAGGATGTTGTGTATTGTGTCATGCATTGTGATGTGTTGTTTGTGGTATTTTGTACTTTTATATATTGTGTTGTGTATTATTGTGTTATGTGCTATTGTGTAGCTTTGTGTTGTATGTAAACGTGTGTAGTTCTGTTTTGCGTAGAGTAGTGTCATGTACAGAGTTGTGTGTAGAGTTGTGTCATGTACAGAGTTGTGTGTAGAGTTGTGTCATGTAAAGAGTTGTGTTGTGTATAGTGTTGTGCACTCACTGATCTCCAGCTGCCTCTGGATGCGGTCCTTGCAGCGGTCGCGGTACTTGGACTGCGTGGTGTTGTACTCAGTCATCACCTCCACGAACTTACGCGACAGCGTCGAGTGCTACAGCAAAACAAAATGGAGAGTGTAAACTGGTTTAACTGATGATGGTGTAAACAGGACTTGGATTTAAACTGGTTTAACTAATGATGATGCAAACAGGACTTGGATGAAAACTGGTTTAATTGATGGTGGTGTAAACAGTACTTGGATGTAAACTGGTTTAACTGATGATGGTGTAAACAGCACTTGGATGTAAACTGGTTTAACTGATGATTGTGTAAACAGGACTTGGAGGTAAACTGGTTTAACTGATGATGGTGTAAACAGGACTTGGATGTAAACTGGTTTAACTGATGATGGTGTAAACAGGACTTGGATGTAAACTGGTTTAACTGATGATGGTGTAAACAGGACTTGGATGTAAACTGGTTTAACTGATGATGGTGTAAACAGGACTTGGATGTAAACTGGTTTAACTGATGATGGTGTAAACAGGACTTGGATGTAAACTGGTTTAACTGATGATGGTGTAAACAGGACTTGGATGTAAACTGGTTTAACTGATGATGGTGTAAACAGGACTTGGATGTAAACTGGTTTAACTGATGATGGTGTAAACAGGACTTGGATGTAAACTGGTTTAACTGATGATGGTGTAAACAGGACTTGGATGTAAACTGGTTTAACTGATGATGGTGTAAACAGGACTTGGATGTAAACTGGTTTAACTGATGATGGTGTAAACAGGACTTGGATGTAAACTGGTTTAACTGATGATGGTGTAAACAGGACTTGGATGTAAATGGTTTAATTGATGGTGGTGTAAACAGTACTTGGATGTAAACTGGTTTAACTGATGATGGTGTAGACAGGACTTGGATGTAAATGGTTTAATTGATGGTGGTGTAAACAGTATGTGGATGTAAACTGGTTTAACTGATGATGGTGTGAACAGGACTTGGATGTAAATGGTTTAATTGATGGTGGTGTAAACATACTTGGATGTAAACTGGTTTAATTGATGGTGGTGTAAACAGGACTTGGATGTAAACTGGTTTAACTGATGATAATGTAAACAGGACTTGGATGTAAACTGGTTTAACTGATGGTGGTGTAGACAGGACTTGGATGTAAACTAGTTTAAATGATGGTGTAAACAGGACTTGGATTTAAACTGGTTTAACTGATGATGATGATGTAAACAGGACTAGGATTTAAACTGGTTTAACTGATGATGGTATAAACAGGACTCGGATGTAAACTGATTTAAATGGTGATGTGTAAACAGGACTTGTATTTAAACTGGTTTAACTGGTGATGGTGTAAACGGGACTTGTATGTAAACTGGTTTAACTGATGATGATGTAAACATGACTTGCATTTAAACTGGTTTAACTGATGATGTTGTACACACGACTTGTATGTAAACTGGTTTAACTGGTGGTGGTGGTGTAAACAGGACTTGTATGTGAACTGGTTTAACTGATGATAGTGTAAACAGGACTTGAATATAAACTGGTTTAACTGGGAAACTTTAACACATTCTCAGAAAACATGTTCAATTTGGTATGGTATAAACAGGACTCGGATGTAAACTGATTTAAATGGTGATGTGTAAACAGGACTTGTATTTAAACTGGTTTAACTGGTGATGGTGTAAACGGGACTTGTATGTAAACTGGTTTAACTGATGATGATGTAAACATGACTTGCATTTAAACTGGTTTAACTGATGATGTTGTACACACGACTTGTATGTAAACTGGTTTAACTGGTGGTGGTGGTGTAAACAGGACTTGTATGTGAACTGGTTTAACTGATGATAGTGTAAACAGGACTTGAATATAAACTGGTTTAACTGAGAAACTTTAACACATTCTCAGAAAACACGTTCAATTTTGTGAAGCTGACCTTGTTTTTAATTGATTTGTTTGAAATGCAGAAATGCCTTTTAAAATCAGGCTTTTGTTGCGGCAGTGAACAGGACTGATGGACAGAAACGGTTTCTGCCTGCGAGCACAGAGGGCGTTATTTTTGTGTCTGTGTTTGCAGAGGTGGCGTTATCTCTGCACACATCCCTGTGGTTGTGTAAACTGCTGCTGTTTCCAGCAGATCTCCTGGCCACCAGGTGGCAGCAGCGAGCAGACTGCAGGTGTGGAGCTGCAGCCAATCACAGAGCTCGATACTGCAGCATGAAACCGCACAAACAATTCAGGCTGTGGAGCTGAAAGGATGCTCAGAGACGGGAATAAAAGAACATCACATGTTTACTCCTGGAAAAACATTAGTTTGATGAAAATTAATTTTGTGAGCATGGAAGGGGTAAATATTAGAGCTGTAAAGGAGCTTGAGGGTCAAGGTCCCAGATCAGAACCTTTTATCAACTGTTCACAAGTTAATTTTTTAAGTTGCTTAATTTCTCTGAAAAGTGACCTGAGCTAATGTTGCTCTTTCTAAAATACATGTGCTTTTGTAACTTTCATCACTTTGATTGTCCCATTGTTCCTTCTGTCATGAATCTGGGTCTGGATCAATAAAACTGATGATATCATCCTTCACCTGCACCCAGCTCACCTGTGTCTTTCGGATCCTGAGGTCCGCTGATGATCTGTTGAGACCTTCTTCCTGCTCGATGCTCTGCTCGATTGCTGCACACACACAGATTCAGTGTCAGGAGAGAGTGTTTCCCACCACAACAAAACCAAAGTTGAAAGCCTTTTTATTATTCTAGTCTTTCCAGTCGTTTTTACCTCTTTTATGCATTTGATCCTGTGTGATTTACTTGTTTGTTTCATTGTGCAGCACCTTGTTGCTGTTGTTAGGTGCTTCAAAATTTTAAGTGGTATGATACGAGAAGGTTACATTTTGTTTTGGAGGGACGCTCACAAGTTTGTCTTTAAGACAAATAGTTTATTTAATTTGTACCCTGAAGTCAGCCTTTCTAAGTCCGTCATAAAAACCAACTGACCTTCTCCAAAAGTTGGATGTTTGACTCAAAAAGTCAGATTCCTGACCAACTTTGAGTTCCAGACCGATAAATACAGAAGTGGCTGACAGAGCTTTGTTTTTGTAGAACAGCTGAGGAACTCAGCTGATGATGACCTCTTCAACTGTGTGTGTGTGTGTGTGTGTATGTGTGTGTGTGTGTGTGTGTGTGTCCTTGTTTATGTTACGTTGTAAGGCCCAGTTTTCTGAGTTTTACCAAATTGTGAGGCCCAACTGGTTCTTATGGGGCCCAAAGCCCGGGCCCCATAAGAAGAAGTCCCGTTGGTGGGTTAGGGGTTAGGTTTAGGTCTAAGGTGTGAATTGAGGATGTGTTAAGGTTAGGGTTAGGTATGCATTGGTAATGGTTAGGTTTAGGGTAAAGGTCAGGGTTAGGCTATAGAAATGAATGAAAAATGAATGGAAGTCAATGCAATGGCCNTGGTGAGTCAGGAATTTCCTATCTCCCTAATTTGACACCGTCTGCCCCGTCTCTTGAGAAACACTCGTGATGCCTTTGACTGTCTGGAGGGAATCGGTTTCTTATCGTTGTAAACAAACAGGCAGACAACCTGGAGGCCTTCAAGGCTAATTATCAGCCAGCTTCTGCTACCTATCACCTTGAGGAGGGGGAGGGACAAACACTGGCTTTATTTGTTCATGTGTGGGCAGGTCCATGCACAAATACAGTGCACCTCTATGGAAACAATGAGGCTCATTCTGGTGGGTGATGAGACAGGTGTCACATCTGCGGGAAGGAGCTGAGTCAGCCTTTAATAAGCAGCTTTTATAATGGCAGACATGTGAAAGCAGGTGACACAGGCTGCAAATAAAGCAAAAATAAAATGCCTGTGGAAACAATGAGACTCATTCTGGTGGGTGATGATGAGACAGGTGTCACATCTGCAGGAAGGAGCTGAGTCAGCCTTTAATAAGCAGCTTTTATAATGGCAGACATGTGAAAGCAGGTGACACAGGCTGCAAATAAAGCAAAAATAAAATGCCTGTGAAGCATTAATGCTGTGCGTGCTGAGCTTTTCCACTGTATCTGCAGAGGAAAAACAAGCAAAGGCCCCATATTCAGAAGCTTTACTGAGCATGACTGCAGGTTTAACAGACGCTGCAGCCTGCTCTGTCGGTCTCTTGATACAGTTCACGTCTCCAAATTCCCCCATTTTTAAGCAAAAAGTGCTGCGCTGTCAAGCAGCTCACTCTGCTTGCTCAGCATCTCTGTGCACCTCCTTCCTCCCCAAACAAACACGCTCGTCCTGGCAGAATTAATAAGCTCCCCCGTCACCCAGATTACAACACAACGCTGCCTGCTGTGAATCACGGCTGGACGAAAACCAGAAAAGGTGTTTGTTGCTCCTCACCCGACACAACAAGGAGACAGATAAGAAGCAGAGTCTTTAACATCTGTATTGATTCAGACGGTTTCTGCTGATAGTCAGACACTTTATAACAAACTGTTTTAAAGAACAGGAAGCTACAGTCAACAGTTGTCCACATTAGTCCTTAAAATGTGTAATGAATTTAATGTATAAGCCAGGTTTTCAGCGAGGAGTGTCAACTCTGGGTGCATTGTGTGTAAAAATATGTTCAAGTTTGCCACCAAATTTAAATTTCGCCCTAAAAAGAGCCAAAACATACACTATAAACTTAAATCCAGGTAAAAAGTGGTGATCCGTCCTAGTTTAGTGTGTAAGCTTCTGCCAAATCAAAATCTAGCCGGGGATGTACCATACCATACCATACCATTTTATTTATAAAGCACTTTAAACAGGAACAAGTCCACACAAAGTGCTGGACAAACAAACACGCAACAGGCAACACAGACAATGAAGTACAACACGAAAAACATAAAAACATTGCAGATCATAAATCAAACGATCCAATACAAATCAGCTGGCATTGAAAGCAATGGAGTAGTAGTGAGTTTTTAACCGGGATTTGAAAACCGAGAGGGAGGGGGCCTGTTTGATGAGCAGCGGTAACTCGTTCCAGAGTCTTGGGCCTGCTACAGAGAACGCCCTGTCACCCCTGCGCTTAAGGCGAGTTTCTGGAACTATTAAGAGTACCTGATCCTCTGACCTCAAAGCACGTGGAGGGACATATGGGTGTATCAGATCCGAGAGATAGGCGGGGGCGAGACTGTTCAGCGATTTGTAGACATACATGAGAATTTTGAATTGGATTCGAAGATGAACCGGTAGCCAGTGAAGGGAGGCCAAGACTGGTGTAATGTGCTCTCTTTTGCGTGTGCTGGTTAAAAATCGGGCAGCTGCGTTCTGAACCAGTTGTAATCGTGCAATGGTGGCTTGACTGACGCCAAACAGAAGTGAATTGCAGTAATCAAGCCTAGATGTAATGAATGCGTGAATCACTGTCTCCAGGTGCTTTTTGGATAATATGGGCTTCAGCTTAGACAGACGCCTCAGCTGGAAAAAACAGGATTTGACGATCATGTTTACATGACTGTTGAGTTTCATGGAAGGATCCATTATCACTCCCAGATTTGTGACTTTTTGTTTTTCGGACAGGGGTAGAGCAGACAGGTCAATGCAGTGGTTTGAGGTTGTGTCATTGGGAAGGAACAATATGGCTTCCGACTTCTTATCGTTGAAGCTTAAGAAATTTAAAGCCATCCAGTCCCTGATGTCAGCCAGGCAGTCGAGCAGAGGTTGAATAGAGCCATGTACCATTTTGTCTTAGGGGGAAGTAAATTTGACAGTCATCAGCGTAGAAGTGGAAGGGTATATTGTGTTTCCGGAAAATAGCACCGAGTGGCAGCAGGTATAAGGAGAACAAGAGAGGATGTAAGATTAAGAGGATGTAAGATTTGAGAATATTTGCAGATACAGTATTTAAAAATATTCAGGAATGTCATCAGAGTCGTAAAATGCACTTTCTAGAAAAGCTGCATATCTGTCGTCATACCACTAATGAAACTCACAAAACAACGAGAAACTCTTCCATTAGAACACGTCAAGCCAGATGAATAAAACTTAATATAAGAAGCTGTTACAGAAATCAAGAATCTTGTGTTAAGTTATTGTCAGTGTACTAAAATAAACGGTACAAAAAAAGTCAACTGTTCAGTACAATTATTGACAGGAAGTTTTCTGACTCATTGAACCCCACTACGACCTCAGCATTTGGTTTTTGGAATTCCAAATAGACTTTCCTTTGCTTCTTTTATTTTACAATTTATGTGGCTCGTGTCATAGATCCCAATCAAAATACACAAAAGTAATATTTTGGCAACAGTACACCTGCCTCCTTTTGTTGTAATGTGACTAAAACGCGACCTGCCTTCCATTGAAATTCATTTATGGTAAATGGAGCTTACTTATATAGCGCCTTCCAGCCCCCTGTGAGGAGCCCCAAAGCGCTTCACAGTACCAGCCATCCACCCATTCATACACACATTCATAGACCGGTAGCAGTAGCCTGCCATGCAAGGCGACATCCAGTCCTACTGGGAGCAACTCGGGGTTAAGTGTCTTGCCCAGGGACACAACAACACATGGTGGGGGGAAGCGGGATTCGAACCTCCAACCTTCCAATCGGGGGTCGGCTGCCTCTACCACTGTGCCACGGCCGCCCCTAGAATTTGCAATTTATGAAGAGCAAGGGTGTCAAAGTCAAATACACCGAGGGCCAAAAAACAAATGTGCTACAAGCCAAGGGCCGGACTGGTTCAATGTTTATTATAAGGGGGTGATATAATAATTTTTTTCTTCTTTCTGCACTCTTTTCATTCAGTGTTTTCTTTTTGATGAATTTGTTTTATTTCGTCTCTTTTAAATGAATGAATAAATGAATTAAATAAAATATTAAATAGCTTTACATCTGCTAAGTTCTTGGCATAAATCAACACAGACATGTTCCTGCTTTTAGTATTTTACATTGTTTTATAATGTAGCTGTTTATGTTTTTAAATACAGTTTTCTTATGATTTTTAATTAATATGCTTTTTTATGATTGTTTACTGTTGGCTGCAAGTATCAAGCTGTGAAATCCTTCATTTTCTACAGCTGATAGCTGTTGGTCATTAATTATGATGAAGTTTAGCAACTTCTCGGTGAACATTTGAGCTCTGTGGCTTCAGCGGTGTGTTTTTATTGTTCAATCCGGGGCGGGCGCTCTGATTTCGGTCAGCCGCTCTCAGCCTGTCCCTCCTACGAGACGGTCAGACAGCGGGTCGGACTGGACGCAGCTGGCCGCGGTCTGTCTCCCTGTTTCGGTTCAGCGAGAGTGGCGTCCCGCTGAAGTCCCAGAGCTCGAATGTCCAACGTAAAACTAACTTGACCGCGGTTTAATGTGGCGCTATGGCTCTGCAGACATTGCACGTTGCTGTCTTGTGGTGTTTAGTGTAAAATACTTCCACACAGCGGACATGTTACGATGAAAAGTTGGCTAGCTGTTAGCTAAAGTGCTACTCACAGTCCACACGCTGTAGCTGGCTGCAAACTATGAAATGGATTTCCTGAATGTGACGTGAGGCGGGTCTTATTACTCTGGGTTCATGAGACACAACTCCGGATCGGCCCCATCCCTACTACCGTTGCATTGTGGGGAATGTAGTGTTGGTGCATGTAAAACACTAGCGGGCGGCTGTGGCCTGCGGGCCGTTTCTAATAGTAATTAAATATCATCCAGGGGGCCATAGATAATTAATTTGCGGGCTGGATCTGGCCCGCAGGCCTTGACTTTGACATATGTGGTGAAGAGGATGAAATTGACAACGAGGTTAAAGTTTCTGTCTCAGGAGGGCTTTGGACACCACCCAGTCTACAGGAGAGTCTGCCTGTGCTGATAACAACAACCATATGGGCAGTGGCTTCTTGAAAGCAGCCCAAAAGTTGGGCACACTCCCACAGTGTTAATTACCGGTACTGTGAAGGCAGAGTGTGAGTTGAGATACGGGATTCCTCCCCTGCATAATCAGGTGAACAAGATTGATGGTCTGGTGTTTGTTTTTGTTCTAACCATCTCTTTCACTCATGATTCTGTGCTAGTGGTCACACAACCACCATTTGGCCCCATTGTCTGAGTATCTGGTCGCGGCAGATACAGGCTGACTTTAGTCCGGCTGCTCTGGTAGGCCTAATCAATAATTTTAATCAATCAAGAATGCTGCAACTGAGAAACTGCAAAAGCGAGCCAAAGCTAACACCCAAAGAACCTCGTTCAATTTATCACACCACTCCTTTATTGATCCAAAAGGAAGATTTTGGAGAAAACATTTAAATGAAGGAGACGCTCATGAATATATTTTTTCTTTTAACCGTAACCCTTTGCTTCGTCAACATTGTTCAACATTGTTTTAAAAGCACTTCTGTGCATAGGTTGTGGGGTTGCTTTAGTTAGAAAAAAAAAAATAGAAGAGGCAAGCACTGCAGATGTTAAACTGAACCCAGGTGTGATGGTACGTGCTGCAGTACCATACTGACCTCAGATGGTCAGACACGGTACTGACTTTACAGCAGCTACATGTGAAGGGAATTCACCTTTATTGGTGTTTGTACATTCAATCAGGCCTTAAAGTCAGCATATGGAATTCATCAGTCGCTCTAATAGACTTCCTCACAAAAGGAACACATCCAACTTTGCAGTTGAAAACGCTTGTTACAACTTCAACTGGGGCATCAGGCTAGCTGTGTATCAATATTTTAGTGCTATAATGGCTTTGGCGATCTAATGAGCGGCCCATATTGGAGTACCGGTAATACTCAGCTAAAGGTCAGAGGCACCTTGCTCTTGACTCATAGACCTGCCTAGCATGATGTGCAAACATTAAAGCATCTGATCCTGCTCCTATCCTGCATGCTTACTTTTCTCCTTGCTACAACCCACCTGATTCAATGGTTGAACTACTACCTCTTTACGTTCTGCAGACGCCTGTTAACATCTAAAACATGCATAGTGGCTCTCGAAGACCCATGCATTAAAGCATTACACCTCATATTGGAAATACCGTAAGTGTGTAGACTTAATAATAATTAAAAAAAAACGTTACTTTTAATCCTACTATAACCCAGACCTGGCATCCACATTAAAATTAAAAATAGTATATTTTATCACGTTTTCTGGCTAGAAAAATAAACAAATCAGGGCATGGCGTTCACCCTGCTACAAACAACGAATGGACGCTGGAAGATCTGTAGTCGGGTTTTATTTTGTTATGGTCAATGAAAGCAGCAACCAACTGCTGCTTACACACGTCTGTTCGGAGGCAGATAAAGCTTGAATCAAAGTCTCAGCCAGTCAAATCGTTCACCGGGGGTCAGGGAGACTCTGGACCTGGCTGAGCGCCCAGGCTTTTGGGAAACTGGGTGGTAGCCTCAAATTTATGGTCTGAGTCATAATAAAAGATACTAAATGGAATACTTTCAACTAAGCTTCTCAAATCATATTTGTAGATGCTTAAATTTGAAGTAAAAATAAAAAAAGTCATTTGTTTTGTTTGGATTAAGGAGATGAGGCGGTGCCGAGTAAACACTTGCCCTAGCTGCTGAGTCGTGACAATGACAGGCCAATGACATCTCCCCCCTCTGCTTCTTCCGGTTTACATTTATTCCCTTTTGTTCTGCAAAGTAAGCACCAGGTGGCTTTTCTAAAAATAGACACTATGAGAAGGTCATATGTGTAATATTCAGATGGAAACTTTAGTTGTCTAATTTAGTAATGAGCCACACCTTTATTGTTAGGTGTGAAATACAGTTTATTACTTTGTGTTGAAAGTTTTAAGAAGGCCTTTGTTCAACCCTTCCGGTCTTGTCATTTTAAAATTATAAATGCAGTTTTCTCCAATATTGGATGGCACAATGACCTTTAATTTAATGTAAAATAAAAATCTATTTGGTCTTTAAAATGTGAAGGGGAGGAGCTTATTTGCATTCATTATCTCCTTTTGCAAAATAAACACTGTGGTCCATCTTTTATAAAAGGAAATTATGTGCCCTATTTATGTGTGGCTGCATCTTTCAAAATGGCACTCATACCATCTTATTAAAGAAAATCCTGCAAATAAATTAGGTTAAAGTTGGTGGATAGATACTTTAATGATCACAGGGGAACATTCAAACTGTTAATTTGATCAGTATGATAGGTAGTCTGTAAAAATATGTTTAAAATGTGTTTTCTTTTTTAATAACTAAATGTTATGAACTAATATTTAAGCGTGCAGCAAACCAATACATAATAAGTTTGCAGTGTTTATTCTTTTTTGAATAGCTGTAGTTTCAGTCTGTTTCCTCCAGTTTCGTCTCACAGTTCCAGGAACTCGTCTTAAGCGCAGAGGTGACAGGGCCTTCTGTCGCAGGCCCAAGACTATGGAATGAGTCTCTGCTTGTCAGACAGGCCCCCTCCCTCAGTTTTTAAATCCTGCTTAAAAACCCACTACTGTACTATTCCCTGGCTTTCAACACTGTATGATCTGTATTGAACCTGTATGCATCACACTGTGTTAGTCATAATGCTATTATCTACTATTATTTTGTTTTGATTTTACGTTGTTATATGTTGTTGTGTGCTTTGCCTGTTTGTTTCTGTTTGTACAGCACTTTGGTTGGCCCTGTTGCTGTTTGAAGTGCTTTATAAATAAAATGGTATGGCATGGTAATGTGGGTCTTCAGCACTGAAACTACCGGTGCATGTGGTAATGTGGGTCTTCAGCACTGAAACTACCGGTGCATGTGTAGATGTACATGTGTACGTGTGCATGTCTCATGTTATTTAACGGTTAACAATGGTGTACCTCAAGGCTCAGTCTTAGGTCCCACCCTCTTTATACAGTAATCTATATACCTAGGTAATGTAGGTCAGAGTAGACTATCCCTTATGCATCCTCCCAGTTCTATGCTGGCGATAGTTATTGTCGAGGTAAAACAGTTGCTAAAGTTTTCCAGCTTTTGCAATCTGCTTTTGACATCATCCAGTCAGATTTGTTCTGTCTCAAACTTGTCCTAAACGCCGAAAAAACCAAAAGGATGTTGTTTTCAAACAGGAAGTCGGCCCCAGAGTTCTTCCTTCGATTTTATCCTCGAATGGTGTTCCTATTGAGTTTGTCAATTGATTCCTACAAATATTTGGGTATCTTGGTCGATTCACATCTCCCTTTTGATCTAAAAAAGCGAAGTCTGGTCCTCTGGACATTCAAAAAACAAAACAAAGCAAAAAATTGTAGAAACGTTTCGCCTTTCGTCCGAAAGACTTCCTCAGTCTTCGGACGAAAGACGAAACGTTTCTACAATTCTTTTGCTTTGTTTTGTTTTGTTAATGTCCAGAGGACCAGACTTAGCATTTTTAGATTTTTCTACCTGGATTATTGAGCATGCATCAGGGTATCTCCCTTTTGAGCTCCATGTGGAAAACTTGGTAAGGAAACTGAAAGTTAAACTGGATTTCAGTTGAACTCTGAATGCTAGCAAACGCCTTGTAACTGTGACTTTCCTTCCCTCCATTGAATACAATTGACATTATTTACATGAATGCTCCTACAAGCACCCTGCAGATGTTGTACGCTGTCTATCATGGTGTGCCAACATCCATAACTGGCTGTAACTACTGTACCCACCATTGCACCCTATATTCACTGTTAACTGGTCATCATTAACTTAACGCAGACTCTCCCACTGGTACATTTTCATCTTTAAATCACTTCTTGGTCTACTGCCTTCATACATCTACTACGTCTCTGCGTGAGCACAGCTACAGCGTGCGCTCTCAGGACATTATTACATGGTGTCCCCTCAGCGTGGACTGAACTTGGCAAAAGGGCCTTCTCCTACTCCACTCCCATTTCCTGGAATCTCTTGCAAAAAGATCTGAAGCTCTCGACCATGACCTCTTCAAGTGGCTTCAAAGAACTAAGTTCCTGGCAAAAACCAATGCAGACATGTTCCTGTTTTTAGTTTTCTACGTCACTTTACAACCTAGCTGATTTGTTTAGGTTGTTTTTTTTTCAATACCATTTTCTTTAATTTGTTCTTCTCAATTTGTATCATGCTTTCTTTTATGATTGTCTACTGTTGTCTTTGTTGTCTACTGATGTCATCACTCTTTGTTAAAATCAAGTCTCTCTTGTAAAGGAGTCCCCAAGGCTCAATGGGACTAACCTGTATAAATAAAGGTTGAATGAATGAATGTTGCAGTGCAATTGTCTTGTTTAAGCCTTTAACAATTTGTCTCATCATTTGTTGTGGCATTTTCAAAACCTAGTCAAAAATGATTAAAGATAATAAGCGGTAGTTTATGCATTTTTTGAATATTTTATTGTACCATATTTCTAGAGCTCTATTTTTAATCAAAAGCTTCAAATTTGGCCTTTTTGACAAGCATGTCCCTTTGAACTACCATACAAGGTTTATACATGTCTGGTGTAATTGTTTACTTGTCCTCAGCTTCAAATTGGACTGTTGTGTGTGAAGTAAGTCATTTGATCAGCTTGAATTAGAATATATGACAGTAACAAGTTCAACATATCTGATGCACCTTCAACTTTTATTCAACATCACAACTCCTGTAGTAGACATTTGCTCTGAGAGAACAGCAGACTATAGATTTCTGGTGGTATGTTTCAACAGAAAACCACTACAAGTATGAAACCAAGAAGAGAGACAGAAAGGTTAAAACATGGCTACAGGCCCGCATGCACAGTCTGACGGAGAACATGTTCTCCTTTAGGTGAGTGCGATACAAACTGCGCAGCTATCATTCAATCAGTAGGTATGTCAGTTCTGTGCAGGTAGCAATCTCTCCAGAGAGCCCTCTGAAACTGAGTTGCACGCACAGTCTGGTGAACGTCACACAGAAGTGTTGGATAGCATCGCGAACGACAAATCCGTTCAAAAAAGGCACAATGCTTTCACCAGTCACCCAGCAAAAGCTTAGGCCAACATACAGGCTGAAGTCATCAGAAGCTAGAAACTACAAGTCCCACGGTTGCATCCAACAAAGTGCTCTGTAGATAGATGGTATAGCAGCAACTTGAAATCATCAAATCGACTGAAGTGACAGCAAATAGTGTGTACGAGTCTGAAAAGTAAAGCAGTCTTTGTTTTCCACTGGTGCTTGGTCAGGAAACAGTGCTAAAGCATGTTTTAAACACAGCATATTTATTTCAAACTAAAACATTATGTACCCAACATCAGAACCTTTATGTTCATAATTTTTCTTTTTAAACCTCGTTAGTTTTTAAATGTAATGTGTGTTCATGGTGTTATTAGAAACAAATGTCAGACCTTTCTTAATTTAGTAGAAACAACAGTTTGACTTTTTATTGTAAAGCAATTTTATTTTCCAATCTAAAGCAGCTGCTCTGGTCTGACTGCATGTAGGCTGTTTG
>JBBPBX010017796.1:19458-36590 GCA_038048925.1 Garcialebias charrua | reverse complement strand
TATATATATATATATAAACTCTGGAGCAGGGATTGTGCACAACAATGTGGTGCGCCAACATAGTTCTGTTGTCCTTACTGCTGCTCACTGGAGATCTCCTGGTTCTCCTCTGCCTTCTCATATTCAGCTAATATCAGCAGGTCTTCCTTGCATGCAGTTAATAGCTGTGCTTCAACGTCTTTAGCTCTGACAAGGAACGAACAACAGTAAGTTCTCTCATGTGCACAGACAGTAGTTAAAATAAAAAGAAAAGGGCTTTCTGACGTACATTTTGTTTCTGTTAATTTCCTTTAACATCTGGTCAAGATTGTTCTTGTAGACTCCTGACCTTGTGGTGGATGGAAGTATCTGCTACAAGAAGTTAAAAGTGACGGTGAAGAAGTAAATTAAAAGAGCAAATTTATCATTTTTGATCTGTAACTTTAGATATAACAAACTGAGCTTACATGTTTTGACTGGGAGCTGTGAAGGTCAGGTGTGCTTGGCTCTGAGAAGACGCCCTTTTCTGGTGTATCTGGAGGTTTGGTAACTTGCTCCATCATCTCCTGGAGGGAGACCAGCTGATCTTCCTCACTGCTTTCAGAGCTCTGGGTTAGATCCATTTCATATGCAATGCTTAGTCCTAGGTCAAGCTCCACATCATCAGGACCGTCTTTATTCGTCTCACTTTCACCTGCCGGCCCCTCCAGTGGTAAAGACTGAGCACACTGAGAGGAATTTGTTTGTTCTGAGGCTGCTGTATCCATCTCTACAGATGATCTTACACCTGTAGAGTGTAACGGTGATTGTTTACGCTGAGATTCAACACCCTCATCTTTAAGCTGCCTTCCTGAAGAAGGGCTGGGAGTCCTTGGGGCTTCGAGTCCTTTATTTTCAGAACAAAGCTGCAATTGTTCTGGTTCGACACGTTTTAAAGTCACCATTGGCAAAGAGGCTGTAGATGACTCTGTATGTGTAGGTTTTGCTACATTAAAGTGGGGAGTCATATGGCAAGATGATGCACTAACTGGTGGAACGCCTTCAGTTGCAGGGCTGGTAACTTTCTCTGATGTCGGTGAATTAACGGTTACCTCACTTGTCTTAGGTTTAGCAGTCTTACCTGAAGGGCTGACGACATAAACCAAGGGGTCGGGGGTAAAAAGCAGATCTATATCGTCAGTAACCACTGGTCTTCGTACATGGTTAGTTTTAGTGCGCTCTCCTGTGCGACCACTCGGTGAAGCCAAATTTGGTTTTGATTTTGGTGTGGAAGTGGTGCCATCCACTTTTTTGACTCCCATTTCATTAACTCTGCTCTGGGTCTTGACTGGTAAGGCATTTGTGTGTCTTTTACGAGGAGAACGGCTGACTAAAACACAATGTGAGCTACTGTTGTCCATCTGAGATACGTTAGAGGCATCAGACTCATTATTCTGATGGTTTTCCTCATTTCCCTTTGTCACACTTTCTTCACTGGGTCTTGAAGAAAAACTTAACTTCACTAAATTCTGAGTGGTGGTTATATAAACTTGCATCGCCCCCATAGATGGTGCCTTCTTTAGACAACGTTTGGGTGGCGATGTGATGTGTGATTGAGTGGATTTGAATGTGGATAACTCTGAGCTCGTTGACTGTCCACATGCCAGCTTAGAACGCAGATGGCCGTCCGTCGGGTTGGGTGGTAACTCAAAGACTGAAGAGTTTTTCATCGATAGCTGGGAGGCCAGTGAAGCGCTTAATGACATGCAAGGAGTTGGACTGGTTGTATGAGTTCCGCCAGAGTTGGCATCCTGAAGACATGGTTTCTTGATATTCTCATGACAGTAGTCAAACTCTCTGCATCTCTTCTGAGTATTCAAATGCACTGCTGAAAACCAAGAGACATAAATATTTTAAACATATTCAGTTTTCACAAACTGTCTAGCAGCGTCAGTATGAAAAATAAGTTGTTCAAATACAAACTAGCGGTATATGAGTTAATGAAAAAAATATATATATTTTTTATAGATCATAAACGCAATTTCAATCCTGTGTATGTCCTGTACATATTGCAGTTCTGACAATAAAGTTGACTTTGACTTGACTTTTGACTAAAGCAATGCTAAATTGATAAGAGAAAACCTGTATAATTTTACATGACAACTATAACTACTTTTTTTTTAAAGTAGCTATGTGATGCTGGTCTTGCTTAATTTGTGCAAGTTGGCATTTCCAAAGGATCAGTGACACTGTCAAACCACTGAAACTACGGTACAAGTAAAACAACAAAAAACAAATAAACTCTGAAGTACTACTTATGGAACAGTTAAACAAGAAAAGCCAACTTAAAAATCATTTTGTTGTCGATTGACAAATTGCTTTGACGATATTACCTGGAATGGAGTTTTCACTTGAAGGTACATGTTCACACTGAAGGAACAAAAAAAGTAATATGGTTAGTTTTACAACAAAAGATTTATAACAACAACAACAACAACAACAACAACAACAACAACAACAACAACAACAACAACAACAACAACAACAACAACAACAACAACAACAACGACAACAACGACAACAACAACAAAACGTCTTAATATTTTCAGCCTTCAAGGGATATTTTACACCAAACCTTTCTGATTAAGAAAAAAAAGTCACTTATTAAATTAGATACACAATGATCCGGCTCAACAAAGGTTGTCTACTTGTGGCTATCTAGCATTTACCAGTTTCAGGTTTATAAAACAACACTAATGTTTAAAACAAATTTGAAACAACTAAATAAAAATATGGCTGAAAATATTGTTTTATAATTCTAAAAAATAATTTTGATGGCAATAGCGCTAAACCTCCAGCAACACAGTGAACACTAAAAAGTGTTAAACTAACTTCAAACTCCACTGATACAGACCCAAAGATCGGATAGCATCCATGGAAAGAAAATCTAATCCACAGTGACCCCATTACAAAATCCACAGGATTTGTGTGTACCGTATATGCCAGTCCAAAACAACCAGGATCATCCTGAGATTTTCTTAATTCACACATCGATTGATCAGATTTGTTATGGAGGCAAAAAGGTGATCTGCTCAATTTTAGAAGCGTGGTCCTAAAGTCCTTTCTAATAAGTGTATGTTGGGGACATTCTGGTGTAGGCATATCTCTGCCAGTGCCTACTAAAACTAGAATGAATGACGAGGCAAAATTATTAATAAATCTACTGGTAAATGGTTCAGTTCTTGTATTCTGATGCATGCTCAATAATCCAGGGAGAAGTATGCTGGTGAAGATTCTCAGTCATCCAGGAGATGATAAAATCAAAAAAAGGTGTTCAATACAGAAACAACTGGACTTTATTTGTAACAGAAGACGTTTCGCTTCTCATCCGAGGAGCTTTCTCAATTCAAAGAGCAGAGAGTGTGTGAGCAAGGTTTTAAAGGCTGAGATAAGATACACACATACCTATGTAAATTGACTGTCCAGACCTCTACATTGGGGAAACTAAACAGCCTATTCACAGACGAATGTCCCAACACAGGAGAGCCACCTCCTCTGGACAAAACTCAGCTGTTCACCTCCACCTCACGGACAAGGGTTACTCATTTGAGGACCAGAATGTGCACATTTTGGACCAAGAGCACAGGTGGTTTGAGAGGGGTGTGAAGGAGGTTTGAAAGGGGTGTGAAGGAAGCCGTTTGTTAAGAGAAGCCTTCTCTTAACAGAGGAGGTCTCAGATTCCAACTTTCAAAAACGTATAATGCAGCTTTAGGACCAATTCCCAGACAATTTTCACACCTGATGGGAACAGAGGAGCCTCGTCTGTGAATTAGACTAACAAAGACCTTAAGAAACCCCTACTGTTAAGGTGTGATTTGTCAATTTACATAGGTATGTGTGTATCTTATCTCAGCCTTTAAAACCTTGCTCACAAACTCTCTGCTCTTTGAATTGAGAAAGCTCCTCGGATGAGAAGGGAAACGTCTTCTGTTACAAATAAAGTCCAGTTGTTTCTGTATTGAACACCTTTTTTTGAATCCAGGGAGAAAAAAGTTAAGTCTGGTCCTCTGGACAGGTTCAAAAAAAGAAAGAAAAGAAGGTAGAAACATTTAGTCTTTCATTTGAAAGACTTCTTCAGCCTGAGGAGCTGTATTCAGCTCAGTCTCTCATCAACCAGTTTGTTGTTGACATTCAAAACTAGCTGTTCACATGATCAAGGAGGACCAACTGCCTAACAGTGCATCATTAGCACAATGATGGCTGCTTGCTACTCACAGGGGGCTGAGTACATAGAGGAAACTAAACGGCCACTGGCCAAAAGGATGGTCCAGCACAGAAGAGCAACATCTTCAGTAGGCCTGTCGCGATAAACAATAAATAAATTAATCACACAATAAATGAAAATTATTGACCTCATTTTCATTTACCGTATCGGCTTTATCATTTCTTCGTCTCTCTCTTTCTACTGAAGACACTGGAAGACAAAAGGCTCAACTCCGGCGCTTTTCACTGACCCCTCACTTTCTCTTTGAAATCTGTTTTAACCGTCCAAAATCATGTTTTTGAACTGTTAAAAGCAGCTGAGAAGCTAAGCTACAAGCTAAGCTAACAGGCCAACCTCGAGGAAAAAAACTGTCTTGTTGAAGCTCTAAAATTCACAGTTGAAACCTGCGACCTGGTGTTAAAAGTTGATTTTCTCTGCAAAAAGAAGCTGAGAACATGTTTACTGATTTTTTGTATTAAAATATTTGTGTGATAAATGCTATGCTAAAGAGCTCAAACCACACCGAGCATCATTTTGAGTCGAAAAACTGGAAGGAGAGACAGCCCATGTCACGTCAAGGGGCCTCCCTCTCATTTTTCTTAGACGCTGCTTTCTCCCTCACTATCCATCCTTTGGTTTAAAGTCTTATACTGCCATCCACTGGTCAAAAAAGGTACCGCACACAAAAATTAACCAACATTTCTTATTAAATTTGACAACAACTAATTATTGTCAAATTTCAAACAATATTATCGTTTATCGCAATATTTGAGACAATTGCCCAGCAAAATTTGTTATCGTGACAGGCCTAATCATCAGACCCACAGACCCCAAAATCCCTGTGAACGGGACATTTGAAAAAAACTCTGGTTGCCCCTTTAGAGCTTCACAAAGCTCAAGGAAGGTCCCTGACACTTAACAGCAGGCAGGAAACTTCTTACTTAAGCCTGGAATACACTTGAGCGTACATGAAGTACGCCACTGTACGCGCGCATTTTGTGCGCATGTTTTCGCTGCTATAGCTCGGCTTTTATCAGCTTTCAAACGCTCTCGTTCTCGCTCCAGATCCTTGTTGTAATATGAGCAGCTGTGCGCGGAGGGGACTCAACTGAGCTCGCTGATTGGTCACTTGCTGACACGCCTACTGAAATGATTGACAGCTTTCAGTCAGCTCAGTGAAACCTCGAGAATGCATCATGAGCAGCTCGCTGAAGACTTCTGCGGTGTTCTGATGCGGTGTTTCTACTATATATGTTATAAAAAGTTATCTCAGAAATAAAAATAATAACAGGGAGCGCTTTTCCTGCAGCACACAGTCCACCAGGGAATATTTAAAACATCGCGCACCCAGGTAGGACCTGAATTCATTCATTTCAGTCATCGAGTGAACGGAGGAAGAAGCGGTTACTTGACTTTAGGCAAAAAAACAAAAGAAAAGGCCCGATCAGCGATAAAGAAGGGGAATTTATTTCATTTGTGTAACATACAAAACAGTCCGGCGCCGGGGAAGTTTATGGTCAGACACCGCGCAAGCGTCCGCGGTCGTAAAAAAAAAAGCTTTGCGCGTACATGCCCCGAGGGGCTACGCGGGGCTACGCTTTTGTCTTGACGTACGTACGTGGCGTATAGGCGTACTGCATGTACGCTCAGGTATATTTCGCACGGAACAAGGCAAAGCAAATGTTTTAAACTCACAACAATTCAGCATGACTTAGCTGCTAGAAGTCAGACAGTTGACAAAGTACAAAAATGACATTTCCACAATAGACAAAAGAGAAAAAGTAATATACAGTCCAGTATATAGAAGAAGAAAAAAGGAAAATACCGTAACATTTTCTTGTTTTTGTGCTTTATCGTCATAATTTCCTGAGATGGAAGGTGTGACTTTAACATCAGGCTCTTGGTCACTCCTACAGTGGGAAGGTGTGGGGTGGCTGCTGAAATTCTTCACAAATTTAGTGGATGGAGAATAGGATCTATCAGATGAAATATTATTGATATCCGGGCTGGGTGGAACAAGCTGAGATGTGCAAAAATGTCCTAGCCTAGATGGCACATTGCCCAACTGTGGACCTGATGTTTCCCTTGGTGTAGGCAGTGGCATATATGCTGAAGAGCAAATGTTAGCTGGTGTATTTGGAACAGACACAGGAGGTTGAGCTATGCGTTTTGGACCCAGGCTTCCTGTTGGTAAATGATTCATAGGGAAATTAATGTTAGTTGGGCTGTTTGGAACAAATCCTGATAAATTTACACTTCTTGCTAGATGAGAAAGATGACGTTGTGAGCTAAATCCACCCTTGTTGCACTGCTCTGGTGACTGAAGTGGCAAAACTCTCCTGGGAGGAGGATGAGAAAGCAGGTTGGGGACTTGAGAGGGCCTCATTGGAGTTTCTTGGACAAAAGCGAAACGTCGTAGGGAGTTCTGTATAAGTTCAGGACCCAAAACTAGAAAAAAGAAGAAAAAAAAAAGTTAGTACTCTGAAGGGATAGTGCCATTATTTACCAAAAACACTACTGGTACTTGTATTGAAATTTAACACTGGTGCCAAATGTACAGTAGTATTTCTAAATTTACTTTTTTTTGGTAGTAATAAACTTTTGGTTAGATCCTAAACACAATTATGTAAAAGACGTGTGCCAACTTTTCCATACAGGTATATCTCATTAATATCATTATCCTAAAGTTTTACATATGTTTTGTAATATTAAACAGTAAAGGTTTTGTGTATTAAATATGCAAGTGAATATTCAAGTACTGTACAGGACCAATAATCATTAAAACATGCTGCTGTTCAACCCCTCCTGAAAAAACCAAACCTCGACCCGTCAGTATTATCCAACTTCAGGCCTGTCTCCAGACTCCCATTTGTTTCTAAACTTCTAGAGAAAATAGTTGAGTCCCAACTAAAGTGCTTCCTGGAGGATCACGCTATCCCCGAGCTATTCCAGTCTGGCTTCAAATCCCTCCACAGCACTGAGACTGCCCTACTGAAGGTTTTTAACGACATCTTCCTATCCACAGATACTGGTGACTCTGTGCTGCTTGTCCTATTGGACCTCACATCCGCTTTCGACACCATCGACCATGAGATCCTCATTGCTAGGTTGGAGCAGTGGGTGGGCATCTCAGGGTCAGCCCTAAACTGGTTCAGATCCTACCTCTCTGACAGGTCTTTTTGTGTGTCCATCAATGATTTTACTTCTGCAGTGGCGGCTCTTAAATGGGGGGTTCCGCAGGGGTCCATCCTGGGTCCTCTCTTGTTCTCCTTATACCTGCTGCCACTCGGTGCTATTTTCCGGAAACACAATATACCTTTCCACTTCTACGCTGATGACTGTCAAATTTACTTCCCCCTAAGACAAAATGGTACAGGCTCTATTCAACCTCTGCTCGACTGCCTGGCTGACATCAGGGACTGGATGGCTTTAAATTTCTTAAGCTTCAATGATAAGAAGTCTGAAGCCATATTGTTCCTTCCCAATGACACAACCTCGAACCACTGCATTGACCTTTCTGCTCTACCCCTGTCCGAAAAACAAAAAGTCACAAATCTGGGAGTGATAATGGATCCTTCCATGAAACTCAACAGTCATGTAAACATGATCGTCAAATCCTGTTTTTTCCAGCTGAGGCGTCTGTCTAAGCTGAAGCCCATATTATCCAAAAACAACCTGGAGACAGTGATTCACGCATTCATTACATCTAGGCTTGATTACTGCAATTCACTTCTGTTTGGCGTCAGTCAAGCCACCATTGCACGATTACAACTGGTTCAGAACGCAGCTGCCCGATTTTTAACCAGCACACGCAAAAGAGAGCACATTACACCAGTCTTGGCCTCCCTTCACTGGCTACCGGTTCATCTTCGAATCCAATTCAAAATTCTCATGTATGTCTACAAATCGCTGAACAGTCTCGCCCCCGCCTATCTCTCGGATCTGATACACCCATATGTCCCTCCACGTGCTTTGAGGTCAGAGGATCGGGTACTCTTAATAGTTCCAGAAACTCGCCTTAAGCGCAGGGGTGACAGGGCGTTCTCTGTAGCAGGCCCAAGACTCTGGAACGAGTTACCGCTGCTCATCAAACAGGCCCCCTCCCTCTCAGTTTTCAAATCCCGGTTAAAAACTCACTACTACTCCATTGCTTTCAATGCCAGCTGATTTATATTGGATCGTTTTATTTATGATCTGCAATGTTTTTATGTTTTTCGTGTTGTACTTCATTGTCTGTATTGCCTGTTGCGTGTTTGTTTGTTCAGCAGTTTGGTGTGGACTTGTTCCTGTTGAAAGTGCTTTATAAATAAAATGGTATGGTATATTATTTGCATACATAAAAAAAACAGTCTGTCCTTGTCTTGTATGACTGCTGCCCAGGAAAACCCAAGAGGCCCGCCGGATCCAACGGCAAGCTGGATCTGGGCGGTGAAGGCCAGACTTATTGGTATCTGTGGCCAGATTCTTCAGATTTGCTGCAGGAGATCCTTCCTGCCCACAGCTATCAGCAACAACCCATGAATGAAACCAGGATGATGAGCTACAACACTTAATTTCCCTTTGGGATTAATAAAGTATTTTTGAATTAAATGATCAAAAACGTGAAGATGTCAGTGACACCGAAAGCCCACAAAGTCAAATAAAGTGTACACTATAAATGATCTATTTTATAAAATACCAGTACTGTAGTTTTGTTTGTGGAAAATTGTTTTAAGTAGATGGAAAATGTTGGCATGGTTTGTTTTTTGTATTTGAAAATTAAAATTGTTCAATTCTTTTACAAAAAAAAAAATTATTATTCCAAAAAAGCTAAGTCTGGTCCTCTGGACATGCAAAAAACAAAACAAAACAAAGCAAAAAAATTGTAGAAACGTTTCGTCTTTTTTGAATGTCCAGAGGACCAGACTTAGCTTTTTTGGATTTTTCTACCTGGATTATTGAGCATGCATCAGAGTAATAATTATTATTATTTAAAAAAAAAAGGTGATTACACAGTGAAAAGTAAACATGCTTATTGTCCATGCAAGTAGAATATTATCAAATTAGTATTCACAGTGTAAGGCCTCGTCATCTAAATCTAGCTTTAGAACTATCTTTTTTTTTTTGTCTTACCTTTGTTACTCCTCGGAGAGAAGTAATCTTCAAGCGTCCTGGGAGGAAATTCAGAGAAAGTAAGTCAATGTTTTAGACAAAAACGTTTTGTTTGCTCTCCAACCTTAGATTGATATAAGAACAACAAGATGTGGGCTTGCATATTCACACCAAGGAAAAGGGAGACAAGACACCAGCTCAGTACTTTTTTCACAATACAGTACCGTTACTGTACTACCAACCACAGAAAGCTACCTGATGATACACGACGCCAGCAACAGTAGTAAATAAATATTTGATCAATTTTTCTGGAGTTACCACACGTGGTTTTGTCCTTACACCAGTTAAACCTTTGAAATCTAAGACAGTTAGTTCACTTTTCAAACATAAACATACGCTAGCCAGTCCACAAGCTAGCTAAGGTTAGCTAGGAAGGAGACAAACAGACGTGTTTGCATGAATTAAACAACACGGCAGTGGCATTACTTGGCTTTAATTAGTCATACTTCATTAAATTACCAAACATTAATTGTAAGAACCTAAAATACATACTTCTAAATGGCACATGGCATGTACTCTTACGACGGTAGATTACACATAATTACCAGCCGCTGTATCAGGAAGTGATGTTTCGCTAGGCGGTTAGCAATAAGATAAAAACAAAGCTCTAGGTTTTCTTACCCTACGCTTCCTTGGTTTTCGGAGGCTTTATTCATTTTCAATATTGTGAAATTTAATCATGAAGAACGCGAATAACGTGAAGCCAGTTCGATTTTACAATCCTCGGAAGTTCTCCCGCCAGTGTTGCCAGAGGTCGCACGAGCGCCGCTGTTGTTTCGAAATGCATTATGGAACATGAAGTCCAAACCAAGAATTTAGGAAACATGTCTTGGCTCATTACATCATACTCTTGCCACCTGCTTTCACAGCCTGAGTAACATTGTATTTATTTACAAGAGAATGAAGACACATATGCACATAAAATATTATAATTGAAGATAAGCAGACATAATATTGTCCCATAATTTTACATTTATTAGATCAGAGCTTTCCATGGTACATTTGCCTAATACAGAAAAAAAACAAAAAACAAATACAGACTATAAAGAGAAGCACCAACACTGTAAGACATGATGGGCTTCTTTTTTTGTTGTTGCAGGAAACGCATAATAGACATTGATGGGCCAAATATGGTTAAAAACAAACACAACAAAGATTTCTTTAGAGAACTTTTCTGATATTGTAAACAATGAAACTTTTTAATTTTAATAACATGCTCGCTTATGTATAGGGTGCAAACTGAGCAAAGCAGTATTATAGTACGGTATGTTTAAAATGACATACTAAATACTGTATCAGACAACACAGTGACAACATGAAGACTGAACATTGGATTCAGAACTATTTAACTATTCAACCTAATCCCCCAGCATGCCTTGAAAACTTTGCTAGCAACATCCTCATAAACGCCAATGAGTAAATTTACTTTTTAAATTTAGTTTATAACACACTATCACAGAACACAACCTTGATCCATAAAGAAAATAGTGTGGTTTATGGCACAATCCCATCACATTCAGTGCACAAAACAATGTCTGCCTTGAAGCATACAGTAACTATAAGAGGCATCTTCTCTCTAGCGTGAAGTGCATTCTAAACCTTAGATAGCACAAAACACAAAGTGTAGCTTAAATGTTTCAAACGGATGATGGGCCACAGGAAAGCATTTAGTCTTTTCATTTAACATTTAATAAATTAATTTAGTGACACCACAGCTAAAGACTGACATTTATTAGCAGTACTATTCATTTCAGTCCAGTGCTTCTCATAGGTTATACTATACCATTTTTCCTAAATTAAACGCAAACTCTTGCGTTATAGCTTCAATGGCTCTGATATACCACAGCTCATCAATCTACCACTCCCATACACAGCAAGGAGAGGATGTCTGCTTTAGAGCATATTGAATATACTATAATGCAAGTTGTGGTTTGGAAAATACACTAATCTAAGGCCTGCTGTTAGGGACAAGTTAGAACATCGCACACAGAGTAGGCTATTTGGATTTTTCCTGCATTTTTACTTCTTGGCTTTTCCCTGTGCAGCAACAGCCTCCATGGCTTTGCGTACAGTCTCCTCGTCTCCCAGGAACTGCATCGGCTTCACTGGCTTCAGGTTCTTGTCGAGCTCGTAGAGGATCGGAATGCCTGTTGGCAGGTTCAGTTCCATGATTGCTTCGTCTGACATTCCTACCGGTGGCAACAGACAGGGGGAAAAAAACCATTAAGAAAATCGTCTACAAGGTGGATGCTGCAGAATTATTTTTGAGAAGTACCAGGTAAGGCCTTTTAAACGAACTGTGTTAATGATTGATCATCACTCACCCTCCAGGTGCTTGACAATTCCCCTCAAACTGTTTCCATGGGCAGCGATGAGCACCCTCTTTCCCTGTTTGATCTGAGGGGCGATCTCCTCGTTCCAGAAAGGTAGCGCACGTGCAATGGTGTCCTTAAGACTCTCGCAGGATGGCAGCTGCTCCTCAGTCAGGTCTGCGTAGCGGCGATCCTACAAAGACGGCATCAGTGTTAAGAGAAAAAAAAAGGAAAGATGTCAATGTCAAAATTTTAGACTGGATAACCTGCCAACATCTGGACATAAATATGTATGTTAATGGTACATAAATTAGCTAACATAGCTAGCAAGATCTGATGGGTTACTGCTGAGCTTTGTTTCAAGAGGAACAATGCCAAACATCATGCTGACGTATTAATAACAAGGAGAAATTAAAGTGGAAGTAAAACTCAGGTTGGACCGTAAAACATTTATCAAAACAACAAAACAAGAAACATCTGAATTTTGCAAATCCAGCTTTAACCAAAGTGGTTCAGGGGGAGTGGTGGCACAGAGGTTAGAGAAGATGGGCCTGTGATCGGAAAGTCGCAGGTTCAACTCCTGGTAGCGTCAAATGTGGGTGGAAAAGGTGAAAGTCCCACACCTGCCTCCAACCTCATTCGCCCCACTCTGGGCCCCTGAGCAAGGCCCTTAACCTCCACCATCTGCTCCCAAAAACAAGTCTCCCCTGAAACTAAGTTCTTGTGACTCAATGAGACTACCTGTATAAATAAAGGGTAAATTGAAAAAAAAAAAAAAGTACAGTACAACTGACATAGTTGTGGATTTCAAACCATCAACACAAACAAATGTTAGAAAAAAAATGTATCACTAGTGTATTTTTCCTATTCCCAGTGTGTTTTCTTAAAAGCAACTTTAACATTTGTAAAATTAAAGATACCAACAAGTGGAAACAAACAAAGCCAATCAATCAAATGGATCCAAAGGAGATCCATGTGAGTAAAATAAGATGTTCCTAGGATGCAGACCAAGACAGTGAAATAAGAAGTGACTCCCTAAACAAACAAGAATTACCGTATAGAGAACTGTACTGTATCAGTGTGTGTGTGTTTTAAATTTTCAAAAAAAGTCTTGCTCATGGTATAAAATTATCTTCTCTCCTTACTAGTATATTGCAACTTTGTTCAAACGTCAATCCTAGACTCCTTATGAGTGATAGTTTTCTATGAATAAAGATGGATAAAGTGAATCCATTAACTCCCACTACGTATCCAAAATTGGAGTCCAATAATTTTAAGATTTTTAGAAGCTGTCATGTTGTATTTCTGGAGCCAGATATTACACACTTGATATGTTGGGCTGTTCCATCCATCCATTATCTTTGACTTGCTTCTTTCTTCTCACGTACACACCCTCCTAAATTGCTACCAGGCTGTCACCTTGTCAGTCACAGTGACCTGTGACACTTTCATGAAATCTTTAAATAACTAAACGTATAGAAAATAAATGCACATTTAAACAAACTGCAGCAAGATAAGAGCTACATGTACATGTACTTTGTAGCACTTTGAGATTTTCATGAATGAAAAGTGCGTTATAAATTAAATTCATTAATATTATTATTATTATTACATGAATCAACAAAAATCAACGCCTGAAATTTTTTTAATGAAATTTATTTTTTGTTCTTACTCAAGAAAATGTCCCATTTGATTACGGTAGATGGGGAGCCGGTATTACCATATTCTGTGACCACCATATATTGTGACCGTAGGGGGCGCTTTTGTGGAAAAAGCCAAACAAACCAAGGTCTTTGTTGAACTAAACTGTTTCTGCTGATTCTCTCCCTCCTCCAAATAATAAAAAGTAACATCTGACCACTAATATCATGAATATTATGGCGATATAGACAGTCACAGAATATGATAGCGAGCGCTTATCAGATATTGTGACCAGACTGTAACTTGTAGAAAAACATTAAATACTTGAGCCAAACAGTTTCTGTTGACTCTCTACTTCCTCTAAAGAATAAACAGTAACTTCTGACCACTAATATATTGACTATTATGGAAATATAGACAGTCAAAGAATATGATGGCATTCATCAGATATTGCAAAGTGCAACAGCGCCCCCCTATGGTCACAGAATTAGACTTAAAAACTGTACAGTACTGCGACCAGCCACAAGGGGGTGCTTTTCATTTGTGACAACTTCTGGCTTCTGGTCCTGTCTCCAATAATAAATACCTTGTTGTTTCAAACACGTAACGACTTATAATAGCTTGTATGAATTGTTAAATTATGTCTAAAGACTTCTCCACATCTGAAAGGAGCCAGTTGAGGTGGCTCGGGCATCTGGTTAGGATGCCTCCTGGACGCCTCCCTGGTGAGGTGTTCCGGGCATGTCCCACCGGGAGGAGACCCAGAGGAAGACCCAGGACACGCTGGAGGGACTATGTTTCTCGGCTGGCCTGGGAACGCCTTGGGATTCCCCCAGAGGAGCTGCTCCAAGTGGCTGGGGAGAGGGAAGTCTGGGCCTCCCTACTTAGGCTACTACCCCCGCGACCCGACCCCGGATAAGCGGACGAAAATGGATGGATGGATGGATGTCTAAAGACTACTGTCTCAGAGTGATGGCACCATCTTCATGAATTCTATTGCACAGTTCACGATCACATCTAACACAGTAGCAATAAACATCTGGACTGATCCCTACAACCATCACTTGGTAACATAACAGAGTGTCTTTGGTGTTTTTTGGAAGAAGAAGTAAAAAACTGTGTCCTCTTTCTGTAATATTGAAATATACTTTTTGTTTAGTGGTATATGTATATATCATAGCCACTTTCCAAAAGGATGACTTTTGATTTACTGAACTAGCAATTGTTACAAAAAAGACCAATTAGATGTGTTTTTATGCAAAGTTTTCATTATTCTGCCTAACAAGCATATTAAATTATTGAAAAGCTGGTATCTTCCAAAAACAACCAGAGAGAGTACCTAAATGTAAGGCCTGCCCTAATACATTAAAACAACTGCCCACATCTGTCAAGACGTTTTCAGTTTGCTTCCACTTTAACTAAACTTTGAACTTGAACCCCAAATTCAATCTTCCTAGTTACAAATTAACTCTACAAGCCATTAGGCAATAACTTTTGCAACACTGCTAGCAAATAGAGAGTTAGCACACCACCACGACTGGAAGTTTTCATTCGATGTTTCAAAATAAGAGAAAACTTTTGACATATACAGTAAGTGGATTTTACAGCAGACAAAAGACCACTATTGTCACTGCTGATTTCACACATACCTCCTTTTTGTTGCTAGTTGGTTAATATGTACCGGTACATAACCTCTCTTTTGCCTTGCATGTCAACACAGCACCTTGTCTGTGTGTTTGCAATGAAGATATCATATCTCACCTTGCTGATGATACTATAGTAGTCATGTTCTGGGCCCATAGGAGGAGGGGGGATGTCAAACGAGCGCCTCCAGATCTTGACTTGAGCCTCTCCATGTTTGGCTGCCGTCTCGGCCTTGTTCAGCCCCGTCAAGCCTCCATAGTGGCGCTCGTTGAGCCGCCATGTCCGGTGCACCGGCACCCACATCTGGTCGATGCTGTCCAAGACGAACCACAGTGTCCTGATGGCCCGCTTCAGCACAGAGGTGTAGCAAATATCAAACTCGAACCCAGCATCTGTGACGTTTCAGACAGACCTGTTATTTTTCAGACCTTAGAAATAACAATGGGAGCTGCATTTTTCTCACGACACATTTAACAGCACGTCTCTTGTGCAGATTTGTATTTACATTTTATCCTAAAAATAAAACAAAAATCAGTCTATATTACTATATTGTTCCAGCAAAATGTTATAAATAGCTTAATACAAATAGTTGCTACAATATCTGTATCCATTTCTACATGAGGCCAAACAAAAATATGATTTTTTTTATTTTATACCTAAAAAGCACTTACTTTTATAATACTCATAGAAAAACGCCATTGTTGCAGAAGAAAATTGACAAAAAAAAATTACCTGGTGGTTTAAAAAACATAAATTATAAACAATAAATAAAAATGTTGTATTCGAAGTTTAGTAAAAACGAGTCCCAAGCCCAACATGTGGCAACCTTTAGCTTTACAAAGACGTGTTTTCACTATTGATCATGATAGTTCATTTTGATTATTAATTCATTAATCAAGGTTGGTGTACGCTGTTTTAGGAGTCATATATGATGGTTTCAACTGGAAAATGTAGTTCAAAAGCTTTAGATATGTTATTAGTTCACAAAAAAACAGAAAAAAAAGCAGTTTTTTTAAAGAGCCTCTTGTAAAACAGTTGCTTTTCTTTCTGCTGATTGTGTGGTTGGTTAATACTTTTTTCAGTCTATTTTTGGTCTAATTATCCTCACTCTCTTTATATTTGTTTCTTTCAGTTCTAAAATTATAATAAAAGTAAGAAACAAAGGGGGCTGTCAACATAGCTCAGCTGTGTTGTAACCTACACACCAACACCTGTGCCTCTTGTTGTTTTGGAGCAGTGACGTCAGCACTGCAGCCACAGTGAAGCGCCATGTCTGCCCTTTGAATCACTCAGGTTCGGGTCCACTTCACCACAAACTGCGTTAAAGCTGCCCTGACATCATATTAAACATGACAGAGGAAAACTAAGCACGGTGAGATTCCCACCTTTCAGGGCCTGTCCTCCTCTCTTCGCCTCCTTCTCTCCGGTTTCGCTCAGGTCTGCATCGAACCAGCCGCAGAAGCGATTCTCCTGGTTCCAGTTGCTCTCTCCGTGGCGAATCAGCACTATTTTGTAGACGGCCATCTTTTGTCGTTAACCTTTTTCTGTAAATATATTGAAATTAATGAAAATCACTTCTACAAACTGATCTTTAACAGTGGATGCTAGCTATGGAAGGAAGCAGACAGGTCAAATGCAAGTTGTCAAACCTTTTTATTCTACGGATTGGTTACATTTTTACTTCCGGGTTTTATCAACCAATGAGATTCAGCCTTTTCATTCTCTCAACCAATGAAAAAATGGCAGAGGTAGACGTCATCAGCTTCGTGACCTTCATGTTGTGTACATCATTCTACTTTTTTTTGAAATTTCTATCTATCTAGCTATGACAACAACAAAAAAAACACCATTATTATATATTATATAAACATATATGTATATATTTTTTGTTTGCATTTAAATGTATATTCGTTTACATGACTAGAAAAAAAAGAGGCTAAAGAGAGATGTGTGCCATAACTTCAATTGATAGGGTATACATTGATTAAATTGATCATTTTATTCATTTTTTAATTAAAACAAGAAATAAACACATGCATATGTAGTGTACATATCTGTATTTTTCACACTTTTGAATGAAATCAGTCAATTTTGAACTGCTACTAAGTTGTCACATCACACTAATATCTTAAAATCTCTCCTGACTACTCCTTTAGGAAACT
>JBBPBX010017796.1:4818-15202 GCA_038048925.1 Garcialebias charrua | reverse complement strand
ACCTTGTGTGGAACAGCCATACCTGGATGTGCAGAATGTTTAAAATATGAATGCAAATTCCCCTTATGGAAAAAAAATGATGTGAGCAAAATTTCATGGAGAAAGGTTTTTGGTCAGTGCAGCTGTTCTTAACATTCTCAAAGGATTTCATCACACATCCTTCTAGTACATTTAACTTTATTTTTTCCGCCTATATGTTTCCACTCTTGCACAACACAGACTGAGGTCTTTAGTTCTGCTCTTAACACCTCAGATCAAAAAAGTTTTAATTCATTAGGCCCGAAGCAGCGAAGTAGTGTTTATTATTTTTTTTCTTCCGCCAAAAGAAGTGGCCTTTTGGGGGCTTTATCATATACGAAAACTCACCAAATTTGGCGGACTCGTCAGGACTGGTGAAAAATTACGTATTTTGGGGGCGTGGCAAAAATCGCCACAGAAACGGCTCAAGAGCGCCCCCTAGAAATTTTCAAAATACCCTCCGCATTGACCTTAGTTTGACGTAGAATCATGAAATTTGGTACACTTGTCCAAATCACCAAGATGCACAGAAAACCCTCTGGCACCAATGTTGTACAATAAATGGTAAGGCGGCCATTTTGGAACGATGACCAAATTTTCACCCCTTTTTGGCCGTTTACAGCCTCCGCATTTGAACGAACTCCTCCTATGAATTTCGCTCGATTTGGTTCAAACTTGGCCAGTTTCTTCATAAGGCACGGGGGAACAAACGATATCAAAATTGTGCGTTTTCATGAATGCTGAAGGGGCGGGGCCAGACGTCAAAGTTGGACATCTCGCCATGAAAAACGAAACGCTTACAGCTCTTACACGAAAAAAGTCTAATACATCAAACCTTCAGTTATTGACCCACATCCGGTCCCCCGCAAAACTGTATGGTCAAATCATGACATCACTTAAGCCACGCCCCCTGACAACAGGAAGTGTAAAGTTTTACGTTGAACGGTCCATATCGGACCCCTGTTACCTAATCAGCGTGGCATTGTGTCCAGTGACCGAAGACATGTTGGTGTAACAAGCATTCCAATACTGTTCGTTTTTGGTGGAGCATGTGGGCGTGGCGACGTGGCGAAGTAAGACATAACGCCATCACCTTACGTTTGGTTCTAAAATCCACAGATTTGATCCGAGGAGTACCAAAATCAGTATGATCGATCATTGCCCACCCCTTGAACAGGTGTTTATGCTAATTTGCAAATCGCTACAGAAACGGCTCAAGAGCGCCCCCTAGAAATATTCAAAATACCCTCTGCATTGACCTTAGTTTGACGTAGAATCATGAAATTTGGTACACTTGTCCAACTCACCAAGATGCACAGAAAACCCTCTGGCACCAATGTTGTACGATAAATGGTAAGGCGGCCATTTTGGAACGATGACCAAATTTTCACCCCTTTTTGGCCGTTTACAAGCCTCTGCATTTCAACGAACTCCTCCTAGGGATTTCGCTCGATTTGATTCAAACTTGGCCAGTTTCTTTATAAGGCACGGGGGAACAAATGTTATCAAAACTGTGCGTTTTCATGCATGCTGAAGGGGCGGGGCCAGACCTCAAAGTTGGACATCTCGCCATGAAAAACGAAACGCTTACAGCTCTTACACGAAAACTGTCTAATACATCAAACCTTCAGTGATTGACCCACATCCGGTCCCCTGCAAAACTGTATGGTCAAATCATGACATCACTTAAGCCACGCCCCCTGACAACAGGAAGTGTAAAGTTTTACGTTGAACGGTCCATATCGGATCCCTGTTACCTAATCAGCGTGACATTGTATCCAGTCACCGAAGACATGTTGGTGTAACAAGCTTTCCAGCACTGTTCGTTTTGGGTGGAGCAAGTGGGCGTGGTGACGTGGCGAAGTAAGACGTAACGCCGTCACCATACGTTTGGTTCTAAACTCCACAGATTTGATCTGAGGAGTACCAAAATCATTATGATCGATCATTACCCACCCCTTGAACAGGTGTTTATGCTAATTAGCAAATAGCCTCCATAGCGCCCCCTAGATTATTCAAACTGTTGTATCTCAGTGATACATCATCCGATCTGAACCAGATTTATTGTGCATCATCAGTGAGCCCTTGTGGACACATTGATATGGTGGGCTAACATTTGACTCAAGTGCGCCCCCTACATTATTTCTATAGTTATATCTCAGTGATACATCATCCGATCTGAACCAGATTTATTGTGCATCATCAGTGAGCCCTTGTGGACACATTGATATGGTGGGCTAACATTTGACTCAAGTGCGCCCCCTACATTATTTCTATAGTTATATCTCAGTGATACATCATCCGATCTGAACCAGATTTATTGTGCATCATCAGTGAGCCCTTGTGGACACATTGATATGGTGGGCTAACATATGACTCCAGAGCGCCCCCTAGATTATTCAAACTGTTATATCTCAGTGATACATCATCCGATCTGAACCAGATTTATTGTGCATCATCAGTGAGCCCTTGTGGACACATTGATATGGTGGGCTAACATTTGACTCAAGTGCGCCCCCTACATTATTTCTATAGTTATATCTCAGTGATACATCATCCGATCTGAACCAGATTTATTGTGCATCATCAGTGAGCCCTTGTGGACACATTGATATGGTGGGCTAACATATGACTCCAGAGCGCCCCCTAGATTATTCAAACTGTTATATCTCAGTGATACATCATCCGATCTGAACCAGATTTATTGTGCATCATCAGTGAGCCCTTGTGGACACATTGATATGGTGGGCTAACATTTGACTCAAGTGCGCCCCCTACATTACTTCTATAGTTATATCTCAGTGATACATCATCCGATCTGAACCAGATTTATTGTGCATCATCAGTGAGACCTTGTGGACACATTGATATTGTGGTTCAACATATGACTCCAGAGCGCCCCCTAGATTATTCAAACTGTTATATCTCAGTGAGACATCATCCGATCTGAACCAGATTTATTGTTCATCATCAGTGAGCCCTTGTGGACACATTGATATTGTGGTTTAACATTTGACTCAAGTGCGCCCCCTACATTATTTCTATGGTTATATCTCAGTGATACATCATCCGATCTGAACCAGATTTATTGTGATTCATCAGTGAACACTTCTACACACATTGATAATGTTATGTAAATTTTTACTCCATAGCGCCCCCTATATTATTACTACAGTTATATCTTAGTGATACATTATCCGATCTGCACGAGATTTATTATGCTTTATCAGTGAACACTTCGACACACATTGATAATGTTATGTAAATTTTTACTCCATAGCGCCCCCTATATTATTACTACAGTTATATCTTAGTGATACATTATCCGATCTGCACGAGATTTATTATGATTCATCAGTGAACACTTCTACACACATTGATAATGGTATGTAAATTTTTACTCCATAGCGCCCCCTGTATTATTACTACAGTTATATCTTAGTGATACATTATCCGATCTACACGAGATTTATTGTGCTTTATCAGTGAACACTTCGACACACATTGATAATGGTATGTAAATTTTTACTCCATAGCGCCCCCTATATTATTACTACAGTTATATCTTAGTGATACATTATCCGATCTGCACGAGATTTATTGTGATTCATCAGTGAACACTTCTATACACATTGATAATGGTATGTAAATTTTTACTCCATAGCGCCCCCTATATTATTACTACAGTTATATCTCAGTGATACATTATCCAATCTGCACGAGATTTATTGTGCTTTATCAGTGAACACTTCGACACACATTGATAATGGTATGTAAATTTTTACTCCATAGCGCCCCCTATATTATTACTACAGTTATATCTTAGTGATACATTATCCGATCTGCACGAGATTTATTGTGATTCATCAGTGAACACTTCTACACACATTGATAATGGTATGTAAATTTTTACTCCATAGCGCCCCCTGTATTATTACTACAGTTATATCTTAGTGATACATTATCCGATCTGCACAAGATTTATTGTGCTTTATCAGTGAACACTTCGACACACATTGATAATGGTATGTAAATTTTTACTCCATAGCGCCCCCTATATTATTACTACAGTTATATCTCAGTGATACATTATCCGATCTGCACGAGATTTATTGTGCTTTATCAGTGAACACTTCGACACACATTGATAATGGTATGTAAATTTTTACTCCATAGCGCCCCCTAGATTATTCAAACTGTTATATCTCAGTGAGACATCATCCGATCTGAACCAGATTTATTGTGCGTGTGAACACCTGGTGTGGGATAGACACGAGAGACTTCGAAATGGCGACCGAGCAGACAAGCTGGAGCTTGCGCGGTCGCCTAAATAAGGCCAGAGCGGCGCTAAGCTGCGAGGGCCTCAATGCTGCTTGCAGCTTTAATTCTCCTTGTGTTTTTAATTATCATAAAAACTGAACTACATTTGCCATTCAATATGCGCATGATGAAATGCGCAAATGTGTTCCAGCTTTTGTTTTCGAGTGTTACTCCTACGAGTCGGTGAAGTATTTCTATTCTTGGACAAAATCTGAACCTGTTCCCATCTTTGATTTTGACTCACCTGTCTTGGTTGCTCAAATTCTGCTATTCGTGGATTAAACTAATTGTTTGTGTTGTTCAGGATTAGACAACTTTTTAGTCACTCTTAAATTGAACTCTGTTGGATTTCACAACTTTTTATAGCTTTATATATCTTTTTACAAGCTTTGAAATGTCACTGAGGATGCATTTTATACAATGTGTGTGCGTGTTTACATTGATTCTATTTACAGGCTTGTATTCATTTTAGAGTGTCTACTAATTACTTTATGTGTTACATATAATCTAATGATAAGCTTACAAGTTCACAATTGATGGAATTACAAGCTAATCAAACATTCTAAGTGAAGCCAGACACAGGTAAGATACTTTCTACTCTCAGTGAGGGAAGAGTCCTCCTCTTTCTCTGAGCTGAGCACATGCTGCAGCTCGACAAAAGGAGCACACATTGATTAGCATAAATAAGGTTAAATCACAACACATATATACTTTATACTTAATAATTAGACATTAAGGTTCTCACAATAATAACAGTAAGGATTAAACACCAAATAATAGTGTGTTAACGCTTTCACAGTAGACCATTAGAGCCGAAGTGAAAGCGTGATATGTCCCAGTTGTACAAACAAACCTCATAAATTATCCGTTATCAGCTAAAGGAATGTGTACGGCCTTCGAGTTACCATGGCGACAGAGGCTGCTCATGAGTGGCTGACACACGGTGTCACTCAACATCAAGAGGTTTAGATAACCAATCACAAGCCGATCCGCTCCGGAGGGGGTGGGGCTTGACAAAATCTATAAATCACCCTGACACACAAAGCTTCTTTGAACAAACCTCTCTAGATGAGTCACTTTTAAGGTTCGTTCGTCTGACTTTGTTCCTCAAAATGCATTCTGACAATTATGTAATATCTGCATACTTTAATTTCTGCTCAATTAAATATTTTATGCTAAGGCGAAGACTCCTGGAATTATGTGCTCGGATCATTGTGAACACTCTAGAATCCTTCAACTCTCATCATATTTGTTTATTAAAGTGAGCAACACAGTTGTGATGATGTTTTAACTCACCCCTCTGCCTTGATTTAGTTTAAGGCCCCTGGACCAAATCTGGCCCTTGTTAAAATCTTTTAAGGCCCACCAATATTATAATTTAAATGAAAAAATAATGCTTGTTTCTCATGACAGTTGGGTAACTTTGATGCCAGAAAAAAAAGTTGGATTTTTCTGTATTGTTTGATTTTGATGTGGAGGAGCAACAAAAACCATCAAATATGAACCTAGAACCAAGAAAAGATGTCGAAGTGTCCGACTTGGGTCAATACATCGAATGAAATTGGCCCATGACTTGTAAAAAGGTTTTAAACGTTGGTCCATTCATGCAACTGAGTTTGACATGCATAGGAACATTTGCACTTCTCACAATAATTTTAAAAAAGCTTTTCAAAGCCCTTATTTACAAAGTAATCTGGTGAAACTATATTTGATAAAGGCTTCCTATTGTTTCAACCTCACATTGTGGACAAACATTTGGACTTTAATATTCAGTTTCATACTTCCTGCCAGGAAACTTTCATTAGTTTTTTACTTAACAGCAAAGTCTGACAGGATATTGTGCCTCGGGGAGGGAAAACTGCTTGAAGGAGTTTTGGAGACTTATGGAATGAGTGAGTGCACATAAATGTATCTAGATGGTCAGCCAAAAGAAGAAAAAAACAACTGGCACTCCCCAAACTTTATCCATGAGCAGGATTTTGGAGGGATTCTGTCATGATCAGCTTCTCCTGTTCAGATACAAAACAAAGCTCTTTTGATAGCACATTTTTGTAAAGGCCTTGTGACCTGGGATGTCATGTTTCAGAAAGAAAATAGATCTTGAACAACAGAAGGCCTGAGCGCTCAAAGTTAACGGAAGAGAACCTCTCTGGCTTTAAAATCAAAAAGGCGTTCAATACAAGATCAACTGGACTTTATTTGTTGCAGAAAACGATTCGACTCCTATCCAGGAGGCTTTTTTCAATTCCATGCAACAAACTGTGAGAAGTTTGGAGTTATAACAGAACCACGCACCATCATATGTAAATTGCAAGCTGAGGTAACACATACATGTAAATTGACAGATCACACCTTAACAGTAGGGGGTTCCCTTGAGGTCTCTGACAGAAGACACAACACTGTATGTAAATTGACAAAAAACACCTCCCAACCAACAAACAGAGGCTTCTCAAAGAAATTTGTTAGTCTAATTTACAGACAAGACACCTCTGCTCCCATCCGGTGTAAAACGTTTCGGAATCAGTCCCAAAACTGAGTTCTTGGAAAGTTGAAATCTCAGACCTCCTCCTCTGAGAAGGTTTTTCTCTCTTAACATAAACAGCTTCCTTCACACCTCTCTCAAACCATCTGTGTTCTCGGTCCAAAATTTGCACATCCTGGTCCTCAAATGAGTGTCCCTTGTCCGTGAGGTGGAGGTGAACAGCTGAGTTTTGTCCAGAGGAGGTTGCTCTCCTATGTTGGGACATTCTTCTGTGGATGGGCTGCTTAGTTTCTCCAATGTAACGGTCTGGGCAGTCCTCGCTGCACTGGACTGCGTGAACCACACCACTCTGTTTGTGTGTCGGGGTTCTGTTCTTAGGGTGGACCAGCCTCTGTCTGAGAGTCCTGCTGGGTTTGAAATGTACGGGGATGTTGTGTTTGTTAAAAATCCTTCTGAAATTCTCTGAGACTCCAGCAACATAAGGAATGACAATGTTTTTCCTCTCTGGCTTTAATTATCAGTTTTGTGAGTCACTGGTTTGTGTCAGTAGCTTTGATGGCTGGATTTTTGTTTGTGCTGCAAACAAAGCTGTTGTGTGCCGCCTCCACCGGCTGTGACACGTGGACAGGACATTTCTGTGGAGCTTTCCAGTGGGAGAAGGGTGTGTGTGTGTGTGAGAGAGAGAGAGAGAGGGGGGGTTCTTCTTCTGAACACTTGAACAGAAACATAAAACTGAAACTTCTGTCCCAAGTTCTGCAGCTGGTTCAACATGAACGCTTTCTGCAACTCAGGCCGTCCACTCACACACTGGTCATACTCATAATTAATATTCCAGTACAGTAGATGTGAATATGGGTTCTGATTAAACATATTTTCAAGAAGCCCACGCTGACTGAGCAGAGATAATGAATCATCTTCTGCTGCTCGGCTTCATTCTCATTGGTGGAAGTTCAGCCCACCTCCAGACCCCAAACCGACTGTTCTGGTAAGAACAAGCCTCCTTCATTGATCTTTACACATGCACTCTTTACTACATGCACACTTTGGGCTTTACGTGAGAGGCACTTTCTGAAAAAAGATCCCAGTCATGAATTTAGACATGATCTCTGCTGACTGGTCGACATGTTTTTATCTCCTCGACACAGGAAGTTCCTAAAGGCTGAGGTCACTGATCCTGTGTCTCATTTGAAAAAAAAAACACCATCTCTTTCTGAAAATGAATCACCGAGCACTTTACTTGAACAGGCTTCCAAGAAACAACTGAAACGCCTCACCGCTTCTCATTCCACACCTTTATTCTTCTCGTTTGTTCAAAAAAGACAAAATTTGTTCAATGCACCGCTCACGTCCCTGTTGTTGTCACAACCTTGTTGAGTTTACAGCATTTTGACAAAACGTGAACAAAAACACCTGCATGAAAAGATAGTATAGTAGTTTAAGTTATTATTTGCTGCTGTCGAAAAGTCATATTAAAAACATGGAATTAAAAAAAAAAGTGGAAAAAACGAACATCAGGAGCAATCCAGATGTTTCACAAGTACACAAGGGTGTCAAACTCACTTACAAAAGGGGGCCAAAATTAAAACCTTTTTCAAACTAAGGGCCAATTTCAGAATGTAAATTAACTCAAGTTACAAACATCTTTTCTTGGTTGCAGGTTCCTCAACAAGAGTTTGATAGGTCTCATTTGATGTTTCCTGCTGCACATTTAACATCATAATTAAATATTACTGAAAAAATTTAATTGATAAAAAGTATTTTACATTTCACATATCATCTGCAGTGTGAACGTAGCCTTAGGAGCCAGATAAGATGTCACCAAGGGCCACATTTGGCCCCCGGGCCTTGAGTTTGACACATGTGAAACATGTATTAATGCTGGTGAAGATTCTCAGTCATCCAGGATAAAATCAGAAAAAGCGTTCAATACAATACAGGTGATCCCCGACTTACGAGCGAGTTCCGTTCGTACGAGGTGCTCGTAACACGAAATCTCGTATGTCGTAACACGAAACACGTGTCGCTCGTAAGTCCGGATTTTCGGTCGTAAGTCGGAAAATTTATGATAGCGCTACTACGAACACCCGTTTTTCAACACAAACGTATACATACTAGTTCATAAACATCAGAAACTTGTTTACAAACTGTTAGCTAACACACTTTCATCTAAAAACACATACCAGTGCTGTATTTTCTGTATGTTCTGCACAACTTTACTGTTCGTTAGTCCGCTCGTGAGTCCGGAACCTCGCATGTCGATGCGCTCGTAAGTCGGGGAGTACCTGTACATAGGTTTGTGTGTGTCATCTCAGCCTGTTATAACTTCACTCTCACACAGCCTGCTCTTTGAATTGAGAAAGCCCTCTGGATAGATGGCGAAACGTTTTCTGTTACAAATAAAGAACGCTTTTTCTGATGTATTAATGCTGTTGTACATCCCCTCTTTATGTTATCATGGTTCCTAGTGAGGAGATGGATGGATGAAACTCCTATACATGTACATCTTTGGCACCTGAATGCATCATGACACATCCTGTTTGGATCCTATAAGTGAAAAAGACAGTGAAGAGAACTATTCCTCATCTTGCAGTGGACACTCCATCCCATGGCCCGCTAGAAGACCGTGCTCTCCCCCCGACACTTCCTGCGCCCCCCATGAATGATGGCCAGCAGGTAGGACACGCAGCACAGGCAGGCGAACACGGAGGCCGTCAGGTAGACCTTGTACAGGCAGTAGTGCGCGTACTGGTCCAGGTTGCAGAAGGAGTTGCGCTCCGTCCTGTGGATCATGACTCCTATGGCCGGCAGGTAGAGCAGGGCCGCGGCCACGTCGTGCGTCAGGTTGGCGCATGGCCAGCGCGGGCCCCCCAGCAGCGGGACCAGGTCCTGCTTGTCCAGGAGGGTGAGGAAGAACAGGGCGAGGGTGAGGAGCCAGAAGAGGACCGCCACGAACAGGACGAAGTGGATGGGACCCTCGTATTTGTTGGCAGCGATGGTGACCCACAGTCCGGCTCCGAACGCAATCTGCAGGATCCGGGTGATCCCCAAGAAGCTCCCGAGGAACTTCCGGATGTTCTGCCTCACCTGCGGCTCATGAGGTTGGGGTGGCATCTCTCTCCTCCTGCTCCAGTCAGTCGCATACAGGCTCGTCTTTTTCCCCTCCACAACAGGGCGGATGTTTTTTTTATTTTAGGCCAGCTGCAAACAGCTGGAGAAAAGACCAACGAACTGGTTTTGGAGCGCGGAAACGCGCGGGCTCCAACAAAAAGTTTGGGAATAAACAGGAACTCTCTGTTCTTTCCACAGCCCCGGGGTTTTGAAATCACAGCTTCGTCTCTTCCGTTTCCTCCCTTGAACTGGGGGTGGTGGTGGGTGATGGAGACAGGGGGTGGTCTGTAATTTAAACCCTGCTCCTCCTCTGCTGGGACTCATCCATGCGATGTATAGCAGCTCTGCAACTTTTTCCCCTTTTTCTTTTTACACAAAGACATAGAATATAATAGATATGTGTACATGTATATCTTTATTGGCATATTTGCACCGAGGTACAAAACAGTGCTATTG
>JBBPBX010017795.1:30442-46383 GCA_038048925.1 Garcialebias charrua | reverse complement strand
ACATTTGTTTTGATCATTTTCTTAAATGTAAACATTGACTTGGCATTTTTAACTACATTCTCCAAGCCATTCCATAATCTAATTCCCTGGATTGAGGTAGAACGTCCCTTCAAACTAGTTCTGAATTGTGGTTTTACAAACATCTCTGTCCCTTAAGATTATAACAACTTTGTCTTTTAACAAAATGCATTTGGATATTTAAAGGTAATGCATTATTTTGAGCCCTATACATAACTGATAAAATATTATAGTCTACCAAATCATGGAACTTCAATAACTTCAGTTGATAAAATAATGTACTTGATGGATGACGGTAATGTTTTCTAGTGATAATTCTTACAGCTCTTTTCTGTAATACAAAAATAGGCTTTGTGATTGTTTTACACGCATTCCCCCAAACATCAATACAATAGATTAAGTGTGGAACAATGATTGTGTTATACAACAAATACAGAGCTTTATCATTCAATAGGTCTCTGACTTTGTACAGTACTGCAATCGATTTAGCTATTTTTATTCTTACAGAATTTATGTGTTGTTTCCATGTCAGTTTGTCATCAATGATAACACCCAAAAACTTCACCTCACTCACTCTACAAATCTCAACATCCTCAATTTTGAGTGGAACATCAACAGTTTTCTTTTTATTACCGAATATCATGTAATTAGTTTTTTCTAGATTTAATGATAATTTATTTATTTTAAACCAAGTTTGTATCTTGACAAATTCTGTCTTTATCAATTTTAACATTTGTTCTATATCTTCACCTGAACAGAAAAAAGTGGTATCATCAGCGAAAAGTACACATTTAAGGAGTCCTGACACATTTACCAAGTCATTCACATATAAAATAAAAAGCTTTGGTCCAAGTACAGAGCCTTGGGGAACTCCACATGTGATATTACAGAGGTCAGATCTTACATCATTTATTTGTACAAATTGTTTCCTATCTTTTAAGTAGCTAGATACCCACTGTAATGCTGGTCCTCTAATACCATATTTGTTCAGTTTTTCTAGGAGAATGGTGTGATCAATAGTATCGAATGCTTTTTTTAAATCAACAAAAATACTGATACAATATTGTTTTTGATCGACAGCAGTAGTTATTTGTTCCATTAATTCCATGAGAGCCATTGATGTAGAGTTTTTTGCTCTAAACCCATACTGACTGTTGCTTAGAATATTTTGTTTATCTATAAATTGATCTAGTCTGTTCACAAATAGTTTTTCAAGAATTTTTGAAAACTGTGGTAACAAGGATACAGGTAGTCCCCGACTTACGAGCGCTCTGACTTACGAGGTCCCGGACTTAAGAGCATGCATCTCATAAAAAAAATAAAAATAAAATATATATATTGTGGTGTGTTGGTGAGGTATGTGGCCTCATCTCTCTCTCACCCAGTAGGAGGAGCCAGGAGGTGCTCCCCAGGTTTTACCAGATGAAGAAGAAGAAGTGTTCGTGTGTTCATTCATTCATTCTGTAACTGGTTCTGACGCTCGAAGGATTAAAGGCAACTGCTTGCAGATCAGTTTGTTTCTCCTTCTTCACACGCTACAGTTGGTGACCCCGCGTGAAATATGTCAAGACCAGAAGAGGATGTTGTTTCTTCTTCGGACCCCGCCGCCGCGACGTCCGCTCAGCTGTTGCAGCCGAACCCAGCCGACTTTGCTCCCGCAGCGAGTGTTAAGCTCCCGGAGTTCTGGCAGAGTGACCCGGTTTCGTGGTTCCAGCACATCGAGGCACTCTTTCGCCTCCGAGGCGTGAACGCAGATGAAACCAGGTACTTCTTGGTCGTGTCGGCTCTGGATATGCAGTCAACCCGCAAAGCCATGCCGCTGCTGCGCGACCCGCCACACGTGGGCAAATATGGCGCCCTCAAAGAGTTTCTGCTTCGAAGGTACACTTTGACTTCAACTGAGAGGGCTGATAAACTGCTATCGCTGCCGGGTTTGGGTGACGGCACGGCTGTGAACATGATGGACAAAATGCTGTCGCTACTTGGTTCAGACGACGGGGGTTTCCTTTTCCCTCACATTTTCCTGCGCCAGCTTCCGTCGCAAGTGAGGGCTACTTTGGCCAATTCCCCTTGTTTATCTACCGGTGATTACCGGGGTTTGGCGGAGAGGCGGACCGGGTCCTGCTGGCTACCAGACGGTTCACGGTGCAGAGTACATCGGTGGAGCCGGAGCAGATGGAGATGGAGGAGCCAGCGGCGGTTTCAGCTGTTGGCGCGCGAACTCGGCGGGGGAGCTCTTTGTGTTTCTACCACCGGAGGTTCGCAAACAAAGCTAAGCGCTGCATCCCACCATGTGCATGGGTGTCGGGAAACGAGGAAGCCGGCGCTCAGTAGCAGCTGTGGGCGCTGGCGAGCGAGGTGAGCTGCTCTTTGTCACAGACTCCCTGTCAGGACGTCGTTTTCTGGTTGACTCTGGTTCCCAGAAGAGTTTGGTCCACCCTGTTGGACCTGAATTAGCAGGCCGAGGCAGTGGCCCACTGCTAACTGCTGCTAACGGTTCTCCCATTGGAACTTTTGGCACTAGACGGGCAACAGTTTCTTTCCATGGTCGTGAGTTTGAGTGGGATTTTGTTGTTGCCTCAGTGACTGTTCCTATTATCGGTGCAGATTTTTTATGTGCTCATGGACTGTTAGTAGATGTTGCTAACCGCAGACTTATTGACGCTGTAACTTTTGCAACTTTCCCATGTGTGTCTGGGGGGGCTGGGCCGCTAACTCATGCTAATGTTTTAGTTTCAGGAGATGTTTTTCAAGGTTTGTTGGCAGAATTCCCCTCTTTAACTACACCTGCTTTTTCCTCTTCAGAAACTAAACACGGGGTCGAGCATTTCATCCCTACTACGGGACCGCCCGTTTTCGCACGTGCACGCCGCCTCGACGCTGTTAAACTGGCCATCGCTAAAGAGGAGTTTGGTACCATGGAGAGGTTGGGTATTGTTAGACGCTCTAACAGCCCGTGGGCCTCCCCCCTTCACATGGTACCAAAAGCAGACGGGTCGTGGCGCCCATGTGGCGATTTTCGCCGTTTAAATAACGTGACGACGCCTGATCGCTACCCCATTCCGCACATTCAGGACTTTTCTGTTCGGTTGTCGGGTGCTTCCATTTTTTCTAAGGTGGATCTGGTGCGCGGCTACCATCAAGTCCCAGTGCAGTCCAGCGATGTACCTAAAACTGCAGTAATCACCCCCTTTGGGCTTTTTGAGTTCCTCCGCATGCCGTTTGGACTAAAGGGGGCAGCACAGACTTTTCAAAGGCTGATGGACTCCGTGTTACGTGGCCTCGATTTTGTGTTTGTCTATCTGGACGACATTTTGGTGGCCAGCTCGTCAACCGAGGAGCACCTGTTGCACCTGAAAGAAATTTTTCAGCGCTTGGATGCACATGGCTTGATCATTAATCCGGTTAAGTGCCAGTTTGGTTTACCGGTGATCGATTTTTTAGGTCATCGAATTTCCGCGCAGGGTGCAGTTCCATTGCCTGCCAAGGTGCAGGCGGTGGCAGAGTTCCCACGTCCTCTGGTGGTTAAAAAGTTGCAGGAGTTTTTGGGCATGGTGAACTTTTACAACAGGTTCATTCCCAATGCAGCCCATCTCCTGCAGCCTCTCTACGAGGCCCTGCGCTCGAGGAAGGCGACTGACACAGTGGTTTGGACCCCGGACCGGATCACTGCTTTTGATGGTGCTAAGTCCGCGTTAGCTAGTGCGGCACTCCTAGCCCATCCAGATTCAGAGGCCCCGATTGCGTTGACAACTGATGCTTCGGATATAGCTGTGGGGGCCGTTGTAGAGCAACGCGTTGGCGACGCATGGCAGCCGTTGGCATTTTTCAGCCGTAAATTGCGGGACTGCGAGCGCAAGTACAGCGCTTTTGACCGCGAGTTGTTGGCGCTATTCTTAGCTACACGGCATTTTCGTTTTTTGCTGGAGGGTCGTTCATTTACGGCTTATGTGGACCACAAACCACTCACGTTTGCAATGTCTAAAGTTTCGGAGCCCTGGTCAGCACGTCAGCAACGACACTTGGCGGCCATTTCAGAGTTTACAACGGACGTCCGCCATGTGGCTGGAAAATCCAACTCAGTGGCAGACTGTCTGTCACGGGTGCTCGTTTGTCCTGTGCTCCTCGGGGTAGATTTTTCTGCCATGGCCGCTGACCAACCGGGAGACGCTGATATAACTGCCCTTCGTGCCGGCGTTTCAGGGCTTAAGCTAGAGGAGGTCAAATTGGGAGAGGGCGGTCCTTTGATCCTGTGTGACGTTTCCACAGGCCGGACACGCCCAGTGGTTCCATCAGGTTGGCGCCGCCGCATTTTTGACTCTGTTCACTCTCTCTCGCACCCAGGTGTGCGCGCGTCTGTGAAACTAGTCAGCGCACGTTTTGTGTGGCCTGGTTTACGCAGAGAGGTGAGGAGTTGGGCAGCGGCTTGCGTGGCTTGTCAGCGTGCCAAGGTGCACCGGCACACTAAGGCACCACTGGAACCATTTCCCATTCCAGCCAAGCGTTTTGACCACGTGCATGTGGACTTAGTTGGTCCCCTGCCCCCATCACGGGGTTTCACACACCTGCTTACAGTGGTCGACCGCACAACCAGGTGGCCGGAGGTCGTTCCTCTTTCTTCCACAACTACCTCCGACGTGGCTGGTGCGTTCCTCTCCACTTGGGTTGCCCGTTTTGGTGTGCCCTCGGACATCACTTCAGACAGAGGTCCCCAGTTTATTTCAGGGCTCTGGTCCGAGATGGCGCGCTCCTTGGGGGTGCAGGTGCATCGCACTACCGCCTACCACCCTCAGGCTAACGGGTTGGTTGAACGTTTCCATCGGTCTCTTAAGGCGGCGTTACGTGCTGCGCTAACAGACGTTGGCTGGGTGGAGCGTTTGCCGTGGGTGCTGCTTGGGTTGCGATCAGCTCCTAAGGAGGACCTCAACGCTTCATCAGCCGAGTTGGTTTTTGGTCAGCCTGTACGAATCCCAGGGGAGTTTTTGTTAGACGCTGCCGCTCCACGGTTCCCCGAAGCGGTGGACCCCTATTCGCAGAGTGGTCTTTTGGTTCCGGGTCCTGTGCACCATTGTTTCCCGCAGGCGTTTGTGCCCACTGCACTCCAGTCTGCCCGTTTTGTTTTTGTGCGACGTGACGCCCACCGTTCGCCCCTCCAGCCTCCGTATGACGGGCCGTTTCGGGTGCTCGAAAGGGGCGCGAAAAGTTTTGTTTTAGACATGGGTGGGCGTAGAGAGCTGGTTACAGTGGACCGCCTGAAGCCAGCCTATGTGTTGGCTGATGATGAGGTGTTGCCGGCTCAGGTTCCTAGACGCGGCCGCCCTCCTGCTCGACCCCATCTTCCGTTTTCTCCCCCCAACTGTGTTCCTCCCCCTGTGGCACAAAATGTTGTTCCTGCACGGGTGCCAGCCGTTTCTCCGCCCCCGAGTCGACGCAGTCGGTTCGGCAGGTTGATTAGGGCCCCTGTGAGAGACTGATATGTTTTGTATTTGCCCTTCTGGGTGTTCGGGGGGGGGCTGTGTGGTGTGTTGGTGAGGCATGTGGCCTCATCTCTCTCTCACCCAGTAGGAGGAGCCAGCGAGGTGCTCCCCAGGTTTTACCAGGTGATGAAGAAGAAGTGTTCGTGTGTTCATTCATTCATTCTGTAACTGGTTTTGACGCTCGAAGGATTAAAGGCAACTGCTTGCAGATCAGTTTGTTTCTCCTTCTTCACACGCTACAATATATATATATATTTTTTTTTTACTTTTTTTTTTTTTATAAATGAATACATGTACAGTACTGGACAGTCACCAAGCACTTAGCCTATCCTAACACAGTTTTTAAAGATGAAGGAATAAGTTGAATTGTCTCCCTTTCACATAAAGGGAGCAAGCTCCCTATGGAGCCTGCAGGGAGGAGGGAGACAATTCAACTGACTCCTTCATCTTTAAAAACTGTGTTAGGATAGGCTAAGTGCTTGGTGACTGTACAGTACTGTACATGTATTCATTTATAAATAAATAAATTAAAAAAAAGTAAAAAATATATATTTTTTTATTTTTTATTTTTTTTTACTATGTGATCCTACTTACGAATTTTTGACATACGAGCGCCCCCTAGGGACGGAACTCGCTCGTAAGTCGGGGACTACCTGCGGAGCCCCCAAACGTAATAGGTCTATAATTGTTGAACACACATTTATCACCATTTTTAAAAAAGTGGAACGACCTTAGCTACTTTCATATTATCTGGAAATATTCCTGTTGAAAATGATAAATTACATATGTATTTCATTCATTCATTCATTCATTCAACCTTTATTTATACAGGCTAGCCTCGTTGAGTCACGGGGACTCATTTACAAGAGGGACCTGTCTCACTCACACCAAACAACCATCCACTCTCACACTCACACCTAGGGTCAATTTAGAGTCACCAATCAGCCTAACAAGCATGTTTTTTGGTCTGTGGGAGGAAACCGGAGTACCCGGAGGAAACCCACGCATGCACGGGGAGAACATGCAAACTCCACCCAGAAAGGCCCCGGACCGGGATTTGAACCGGCAACCTTCTCGCTGAGAGGCAGCAGCTCTACCAGTTGTGCCACCGTGCTGCCCATATGTATGTAAACGGCTCAATAACATGGCTCATTATGTCCTTTACAAACATCATATCCATGTCCACCCAGTCTTTTGATCTCTTGTCTGTAAGATTTTTTACTACATTCATTATTTCCTCTTTGTTAGTTCCATTTAGAAAAATACTATTTGCACAACCTGTAATTGAGTGGATCACATTTTTATCTACTTTTGGTATTTTAGCTGCAAGGCTTGATCCAACATTCACAAAATATTGATTAAATCCATTTACGTACTGTACAATTTCATTTTCATCATGAATTTCATCGTTGTCTTTTACAAAATACAGTATTTTGAAATATATTTTATTTTATATTTTGAAGTAGTTAGGTTTTTAAAAAAACGTACAAAAATAAAATTGGGGAAAAGAAACCGATTATCTGGCACAACAAAACATTTTTGTGAAGTTTCACTCGAAGGCGTTTGGCGAGCCTAGCAGACAAAGCGCAGGGCTAACAGAAACAAAGTCAAAGATTTCCCATGATTCCTTTCGCAAAGAATAGCTTAGCTCCTGCTTGTCCATAGTGAGCTCCATAAGCTAACCGATGTGAAAATAGCACTTTTTTAATCACAGCGTCCTCGAGTCGAGAGCATTTAATGGATTGTACTGTTCGTAGATAAAGAGCAGCGTTGCTGGAGGCTGTTGAATCGTCTCTACACCGAACTATAGGTGGGTAAAGCCGACCATACTGCCGCAGTTAGCTGCTAGGAGCTAATTTATTTAGCTCGTTAGTGTCCCACCAGCAGGACAGGCGCTACTAATAAACAGGTTTATATCATGCTGTCCCTGTAACCAGAACGATGTCTTCAACCTCCGAGGACACCCTGTGTCCCCTCGAGTCATGGTTTTCATCCCTGTTCCTTGTAGGTTGCCTTCAGGATGTCCTACTCTCCTCCGATGACCCGGCCGCAGATCGGGATGCCCCTGCCCCCCGGGATCCCCCCTCCACAGTTCGCAGGCTTTGCACCTCCAGTCCCGCCAGGTACCGACCCTCCTCACCTGGATCAGCTGTGTGTGGACAGCAGCCCGGGTTCAGGGCACATAACACCCTGTCTGTTAGCAAAATATCCCATGAAACCACTGCACATGCTTAAGAAACGCATTGTGTTATTGGATGTATAACTCATTAAGAACAAGTTAAAGAAACTGGTCATCAAACTGGCTTTTAAAACACCGCATTGACTAAAATGCAGGCAAATCTGCAGAAATGTACCTAAAACTGGACGCTCAGCACTCATTTTGAGCCATAAAAGATCCAGCAAGGCTTTCATTTAATTCCCATTAGCAAAATATCTCATGAATGAAACTATAAGGAAATTACCACAAGACGTACCGTATACAGCAGAAAAAAAACAGCCTAATTCTAGAAGGCCACCACATCAAACTATAACTTAGTTGTACTTGATTTGTGCTCAGATTAGGTGTGGTAGTAGCTGAGATTACCGGTAATAGTCAACACAGACATGAAAGATCTTCACATCTGTGACATGCATATCCTACAAATACAACAAGTAGCAGAAAATGTTGGTGAAGATTCTCAGTCATCCAGGACCTGGTAAATCCAAACAAGATAAAAGCAAAAACAACTGGACTTTATTTGTAACTGAAGACATTTCGCTTCTCATGCGAGGAGCTTTCTCATTTCAAAGAACAGAGAGTGTGGGCTTTGAGATATAAGGCTGAGCTAAACTAGATTACATATGTAGATTGGCCTATCATTCCTTACAGTAGGGTTTCATTAAGGTCTTTCCTGATATGTGTGAAAATGGCTGGGTATCAGGCCTAAAACTGCATTATAAGTTTTTGAAAGTTGAAATCTGAGACCTCCTCCTCCTCTACTTAGATTATTTCTAAAGATGGTTTCTCTCTTTTTACATACCGGTAAATGGCAATGGGATTAACCTGTCTAAATAAAGGTTGAATTAATAATAAACATTGCTGTTTGTTAGCAAAATATCTTTTGAACAAGTTGAATTTGGATAAATGTCAACAACTGATTAACATTTGAAGTCAGTCCAGTTCAAGATGGCTGCCACAGCGGAACAACTTCAGTCAACACAACAGCAGCTATACCTCTGTCATTTTTACAGAGATTGAGCTAAAATCCAGTGTGGTAGTAGCTGAAGGTCATCCTCAACACAGAGTCTGAGTGTGGTTTCTCTTCATGAAATCTTTATCTGAAAGGCGGCAGGTGATATGCTTTCCTTTATGTTTTAAATGTTTGTTTTTGTCTGCAGGGACTTCCATGCTCCAGGTTCACATGGGTATGGTGTCGCCAGCACCCACGGTGAGACTGTGGCCGCTGGCCTCGTTGTCAAAAACAACACAGGCTTTAAACATGTTCCAAATAATGAAAACTTCAAACATGCTTTGCTGTCGCAGGTTCTGATCCCGACCACAGTTGCCCTGGTGCAGAACCCTGTAAGTATAAAGAGAGAACCCAGTCTCAGAAGCAGGGATCCAGAGGGCGGCGGGGGGCCCACCACCACTGTGTTTGTGGGGAATATCTCTGAAAAGGCGTCGGACATGTTGGTCAGACAGCTTCTAGCGGTGAGTTTTCTCTAATGATGGTTGTAGGGCTCTGCCAACACGTTTTAATTTAATTCATCTGAACGACCCATTTTCCTTCAAAAATCAAAATCCAGAATTTCGGTTAGATTTTTTTTTTTACAGTCAAATTAGGCATTTACAGTCCAAACAAACGTAACTCAAAGAATTGTAAATTAAAGTACAAAATACTGGTTTCAAATGAATAATTACAAGTTGTTTTGTATTTATTCAAAATAAGAGGAATTACAGTATTCAGCATGTTGTGAGGAAGAACTGCTGCAAGCTGTGGGCAGAATCAAGTCATGCTTTTACCTTCACAATAAGGAGAAAACTTTCAAATAACCAAGATAGAACGTAGTCAACAACAAAAATATTGTCATTGCATATTTTTATTGTCGATGCATCAAATACAGAGCTGGTCTCGGATGGTCCAAGTCGGAACGATACACAAAAATGTTTTGATTCTGCAATGCTCAACAGGAACATCAGGGCAGGATTGTTTCTTGTTTGCCAAGAAAGCACACGGTCTCCTAACAAAGAATAACGTGAGGAAAAGACCCCCAGAGGACCAGAAAGAGATGGATACAATCCAAAACGGAGACTTTCAAAATATGTGATCATTTCACTGAAAACAGAAAAAAGTCTAACCAGGTGGAGTCGGGTCCTCTGGACAGATTCTTCTTCTTGAAACATCTTGAAACTTTTTTTATCCAAAAGGCTTCTCTTTAGTCTGAGGAGCTGCAATAAACTCTAGGTTCACCCATAGCTCTGCGTATGTCCATACACGCGTGCTGTACGCAGACAGTTCACCCGCACAGCTCAGCGTTCGTTCTCGCATTTTCGCACCAAATTCTTGACGTCATTTGAGCAGCAGCAGGGCAGAGCGTTTACCTACGGGACAAATTGAGGTCGCTGATTGGTCATTTGCTGACATGCCTACTGAATTGATTGACAGGTCGGGTGGGGAAAGAAAGGCGCAAGCTGGCAGCTGCAGCTGTGCGGTGTTCTGTTTTTATATGTTAATAAAAAGTTCTAAAAAATAAACAAAAACAGGGAGTGCTGGTCCTACAGCCCACACATCAGACTAGAACACCAGGAAATCTTTAGCCACGCTGGACCTGAGTTTAATTCGCTCGTGACAAATTCATTCATTTCCTCATCGTTTCAGTCATGGAGTCAACGGAGGAGGAAGAGATCACTGCCTTTTGGCAAAAAAACTAAAGAAAAGGCCAGATCAGGTAGGAAGAAGAGGAATTTAATACATTTGTGTCGCATACAAAACAGTGGCGCCGGGCGGTTTATTGTGCGACAACGTGTTTGCGTACGCAGTCGTAAAAATTGAGCTTTGCGCGTACATGCCTTGCGGGGGTACGCTTGTGCCTCCTCGTACGGCCATACGCAGAGCTCTGCAAGGGCCTTCAGTCTTATATACAGCACCATCTCATAGTGGATCAATCAGTTTGTTGTTGACATCCAGAACTAGCTGTTCACATGCTAAAGGAGGACCATCAGCCCAACAATTGATTGTTAGTGCCCCGATGGCCACTTGCTATTCACAGAGGGCTGAGTGATACTTGTAACAACAACAGTGTAAAGGCCCCAGTATAGCTCTGCGTTCGGCCGAACGCCGCTCGACGCCGTTCGAACGCAGAGGCACAAGCGTTTGAACGCGGGCACGAACGCGCCAAGCTCAAGTTTTACGAACGCAAACGCGTTGTCGCACAATAAACTGCCCGGCGCCGGACTGTTTTATATGTGACACCAATGTATTAAATTCCCCTTCTTCATCCCTGATCTGGCCTTTTCTTTTGTTTGTTTTTTGCCAAAAGGCAGTGATCGCTTTTCCTCCGTTGACTCCATGACTGAAATGATGAGGAAATTAATGAATTTGTCACAAGCTAATTAAACTCTGGTCCGACGTGGCTGCGCGAGGTTCTGCAGATTTCCTGGTGTGCTGGACCAGCGCTCCCTGTTTTTAGTTTAATTTTTAGAACTTTTTATTAACATATAAACACAGAACACCGTTGCGGCTGCAGCCTTTTTTCCCCCCACTCGACCTGTCAATCAATTCAGTAGGCGTGTCAGCAAGTGACCAATCAGCGACCTCAATTTGTCCCATAGGTAAACGCTCTGCCCTGCCCTGCTGCTGCTCAAATGACGTCAAGTATTTGGAGCGAAAATGCGAGCATTAACACGAGAACGAACGCAGAGCTATACTGTGAACTGCCTGCGCACAGAACGCGCGCGTAGAGCTATACTGGAGCTTTAAGAGGGGGATAGTTGGACACGGAGGCCTCTGTTTAACTAACATGGGCTCAGATTGTGGTCTAGAAGTTTCTTCAGTGTAAAATGCTGCAGAGAGACGGCATCTGACTTCATGAAGCTCATTCAGCAGCTTCAAAACCTTCCAGAGATTCAGATCTTCCTGCTGACAGGAAATTGACTGACGTACGCAGGGCAGCGGAGGGTGGCATGAAGACAAACTGCTGAAACACTTGAAATTAAAATAAAATGTTAGCAAATTAACATACCGGTTATCGACTTTGTTGATTATGGCAACTTTTTGTGACAGTTCTATAAACCAGTTGAGTAATGGTCTAAAATTGTTCTACATAAAGACAAAGTTTGACAGATTAATGTATGTAATGGTAAATATGATTAAAACAAACAGTATTTTAAATATTGTCACTAAGGTCAACACTTGAGTTCAGCAGTAATCCAGTTTTAGAGGAGAACACTTCAGATGGTCCCTCCTGACTCTTGTACATCAGAATACAGTACAGATCTACATGTACAGACAAGGCTGTGAAAGATAAATACAGAAGATCATGCATGTTTAAATTCAGTTCAGTTTATTTATAATGTGCCAAGTCACAACAGAAATCCTTGCAGGGCATTGGTTAAAGAAGCTTTATTATATTAACTTTTTTATTGTTTCCTTGACCTTACAGAAATGTGGTATTGTTCTGAGCTGGAAAAGGGTTCAAGGTGCCTCTGGGAAACTTCAAGGTAAATGTTTAACATAATTTTATTTCTTTGTACCTTCAACACTGCACTATCCAAAGATCTAAGCCAGGATCTCAGTGAGCTGTGTCTGTTGGAGACTTGCTGGAAGAGAGTCTGAGATGAGTTGGAGACGAGTTGGAAGAAAGTTGGAGATTAGTTGTAAGAGTTGAAGATGAGTTGAAGACGAGTTGGAAAAGAGTTGAAGACTACCGGTAGTTAGAAGAAAGTTGGAGACTACAGGGAACCCCCGACCTACGAACGAGTTCCGGACCTAAGGACCGTTTGCAGCTCGATTCTGCCGTAGCTCGGGGGTGAAAATAGAGTCCCGTTCGTAGGTCCTGGTTTCGTTCGTAGGTCGCGGAAATAACGCTAACGGAGCGCCGCACACACATTTATCGGCATGAGACTGAACAAGCGGACATACTGGGCCATAAACATGCACAGAACTTTATTTACAAACACTTATCTAACACAGTACACCACACATTCATCCATAAATACACACAGTAACTGTACAGCATGTACAGTAGTGTACAGTAATGTTAAACATTGCTATTCAGCACAGCACATTCAATACTGTAATTTAAAAAACTACTTTGTGGAACCAGATGTATGAAAACAAAGTGCCTTATTGTACAGGACAGTCCAGTGCAGGAACTTTTAAAAGGTACAGTACTGTACAGTAATGTATTTTTCAGCACAGAGAAAGCATAAAAAATACAAATCTCTTCCTAAACAGTTCTCAGCCACACTTCTCAAAGAGCAGCTGTTAACATCTGAACTGCAGCAAATCATCATAAAATCACATCCATCCATCCATCCATCAGCAAAATGATGTCAACCATGAACCATGAGCACTTCTCTAAGAGCAGCTTTTAACATCAGAACTGCAGCAAATCATCATAAAATCACATCCATCCATCCATCCATCCATCTATCAGCAAAATGATGTCAACCATGAACCATGAGCACTTCTCTAAGAGCAGCTTTTAACATCAGAACTGCAGCAAATCAGCAGGAACTCACATCCATCCAAAAAACTTCCAGCGTCACCCACGCCTTTCTATTAGAGGTCCAATAGACTGGAAGCTGTTTTTTATCAATATTTTTGAAGGCTCTGGGTTTTTCAAACTGGTACACCAACAACGGCCTGAGTTTGCAATCACCAGCAGCATTGCCCCCCACTAGCAAGGTCAAACGCTCCTTGCCGACCTTGTGGCCCTGTGCAGTTCGCATCCATCCATCCATCCATCCATCCATCAGCAGCAACAGCAGCAGCAGCTTATTGACATGAATCAGCACCAAATCAGCATAACATCACGTCTAGGGGTGCACCGATTTCAATTTTCTGGCCGATCACCGATCACCGATTTTTAGAAAGTCTGACCTGCCGATTCCGATTTTGGCCGATACCGATTTTCAGGTGTTAAAAGGTCAAAATGCACCCTAAATTTTCAGGATTTTCCAACCTTTGCTGAGGCAGATGCGATCGGCGGATAAAATCGGCTTCTCATTTAAAGATCGGCCGATCACCGATCTCCCCAAATTAAGGAAATCGGGGCCGATTTATCGGTGCATCCCTAATCACATCCATCAGAAAGATGTTGCAACCATAATGTTTTTGAAACCAGTGCATTGATGTGCAGTCCATGTCCATGTGCATGAAAAAGAAGTCCATGAACTCAGAAAAAGCTAGAAGCAGCAGAAAAATGAAACAAAATTGCCTTACTTTGACTGAAGTGTAGGTAGACAGATGATGTTTTTCTCATGTTCAAACCTGGATCACATGGAACTGCTTAGCCATTGCTCAACAATGAATGTTGGGAGCATTTTAGGCCAGCTGTTAGTTCAGGCAGGTGTCAGTTCAGGTGTGTGGTCCTGATGTGAGCAGGTCTGTGCATCAGATGAAGTTTTTTTGTTTTTGGCAGCAGTCATTTAGGCAGAAGGACACAAAGGTGATGGATGGAGGCAGCATGCAGGACACCAGAGGCAGGAAGAACAGACGTCCAGGAAGATAGTGTGGCAGGCAGGACAGACGTCCATTCATGTAGAACGTGCAAGATGTGATCTGTGTAAGAATTAACACAAACATGAAAATTTGCAGTTACAGCTGGAAAATCACCTGCAAAGAAAACATGAAAAACACACAGAGAACAAGTTCTACTCACTGCTGATGTTCACAAACGGGTGACACTGGAGACAAGCTATGGCAGCATGTAGGACAGACGTGGCAGGACAGAGAGGCGAAAGCAGCAGGTGTGGGTAGCACCAGAGGCTCATCCATGAGATGGAGCAGCAGGCGGATCTGTTGAAACACACACACACAGACGTCAACACCTGCAGATAAAAAAAACCCATAGAAGAACAACTTCTCCTTATGTGTGTGGTGCATGTGTGGAGCTGGAGGACAGGCAGGAGGCTGGAGGAGGTGCAGGAGGCTGGAGGCAGAGCAGCAGGTGTAGGTAGCACCAGAGGCTCATCCATGAGGCGGAGCAGCAGGCGGATCTGTTGAAACACACACACAGACGTCAACACCTGCAGATAAAAAAAACCCCATAGAAGAACAACTTCTCCTTACGTGTGTGGTGCATGTGTGGAGCTGGAGGACAGGCAGGAGGCTGGAGGAGGTGCAGGAGGCTGGAGGCAGAGCAGCAGGTGTAGGTAGCACCAGAGGCTCATCCATGAGGTGGAGCAGCAGGCGGATCTGTTGAAACACACACACACAGACGTCAACACCTGCAGATAAAAAAAACCCATAGAAGAACAACTTCTCCTTACGTGTGTGGTGCATGTGTGGAGCTGGAGGACAGGCAGGAGGCTGGAGGAGGTGCAGGAGGCTGGAGGCAGAGCAGCAGGTGTAGGTACCGGGCGCTGTTCCATGAGGCAGAGCAGCAGGTGTAGGTACCGGACGTTGTTCCATGAGGCGGAGCAGTAGGTGTAGGTACCGGACGCTGTTCTATGAGGCGGAGCAGCAGGTGGTTCTGTTGAAACCCACACACAGACGTCAACACTTGCAGATAAAAAAACACAGACAACAACTTCTCCTTACCTGTGTGGTGTGGTGCAGATGTGTGGATGGACCAGGGGGGGCGTGCCGCTTTGGAGGCTGTCGAGAGAGAGGTGATGATTACAGTAGGTGTAGATGTAACATAAAACGAAAAATTAAGTAAAAAAAATTAACATGTCTTTGCTGTACCTTTCTGACGATGCTGTACTGCTATGTGAAGGTGGGTAGGTCAGTGATGGGATGGTGGAGCTGGTGGAGAGGAAGGGGAGGAGGAGTAGCAGGCTGTGAACATCAGCAGATACAAATTGATTAACAGATGAAATTAATATGTGTAACATGACACAACTCAGAAAAATAAAAATAACATTTCTAGGGGTGTAACAATACATAAAACTCTCGAGACGAGACGAGACAAATTACAGAGTTTGCGAGAACGAGACGAGATTTTAAGCGGTGTACGGTAAAAATTTCTTTCGTACTCACGTACACACAAACACCGCCGCCTCGTGTTTTTGCAACGGTCCGCTCTAAAAAAGAGTCTGTCATCCAGTTCATACACAGAGTCCGGCGTTTCCTTAGAAATCCACGTTTCCGTGAGGCAAAGCACAGAGCATGAAGCCATGCTGTCCGTGACGCTGACTTGCTAGGGGCTCTGCTAGCATTAGCGAGACAACGTTACCTCTCAACGAGAGATATCGCGGGAGTTTAATATCGCGAGATTTCGTACAACGAGATCTCGTTA
>JBBPBX010017795.1:0-30152 GCA_038048925.1 Garcialebias charrua | reverse complement strand
AACATTTCATTACAGTACTGTACCTGGAGGGAGGGAGCGGGAGGGGGGGGGTGGTTGGGCGTCTTTTACTGGGGAGAGGGTGGGCTGTCCATGGCCTCCTCCTGGCTTGCTGCAGGAGGACTGGATGGCCTTTCAGCTGGTGCACCAGCAGATCCTGGAGGCGGTGCTGTGACCTTTGTCACAAATTTGAGCATGCTGCTCTGCACCTGTTCGTGCTTTTTGTCTTCCAGGATCTGCTGGTAACACGCAACGACATGATGGACAGCCCGAGAGACCCTGGAGAACCTCTCCCCATCTTCGTCCTGCGCCTCCATCCTCGCCAGGAAGCGTTGGAGGTCTTTAAAGCCCAGCACCATCTCCTGCCTGGTGAAGGTCTTGGCCGGAGGGATGGCCTCCTCCTCCTCTTCCTCACCCGGGACGTGCTTGTCCAGCTGAATCAGGTCGTCTGGGGACAGCTCCTGTCCTGCTGCACCCAGCAGCTGTTGGACCTCGTCTTGGTCCATTTCAGATCCAGTGACCAGCCCATCCTCACAACATCCTCGATTACACGGTCCACCTCCTGGGAATCGTGTACCTCCTGAACAAGCTCTGGACAGAGCTTCTTCCAGACTCCGCACATGTTCTGTTGAGTAACACGATCTCAGGAGTGGCCAATGTTCCGCACAGCATCAAGGATGTTATATTTGCGCCAGAAGTCTTTGAGTGTGAGGGTCTCAGACTTCTCGGTTGCCTCCAAAGCGGCACGGATGACTCTCTGAAGGTAGTACGCCTTAAACGTACTAATAACCCCCTGGTCCATTGGCTGGATCAACGACGTGGTGTTGGGAGGCAGGTACACCACCTTCACATGCCTGTCCAACTCGGTGAGACCAGGGGGGTGTCCTGGAGCATTGTCCAACACCAGCAGGACTTTAAAGGGAATCTTCTTGTCATTGCAAAAACGCCTGACTTCTGTCAAAAAGTTGTTAGTGAACCATTTTGTAAAAACTTCCAGCGTCACCCAAGCCTTTCTATTAGAGGTCCAATAGACTGGAAGCTGTGTTTTATCAATATTTTTGAAGGCTCTGGGTTTTTCAAACTGGTACACCAACAACGGCCTGAGTTTGCAATCACCAGAAGCATTGCCCCCCACCAGCAAGGTCAAACGCTCCTTGCCGACCTTGTGGCCCGGTGCAGTGTGTTCGTCCTTGCTGATGTAGGTCCTGTCTGGCAAACGCTTCCAGAACAGCCCTGTGTCATCGACGTTGAACACCTGCTGGGCAGTGTACCCGTCGTCCCTGATGATCTCAGCCAGTGTTTTGGGGAAGGCCTCAGCTGCCTCGTGGTCAGCACTGGCGGCCTCACCTGTTTAAATGCACACACAATGACAAGGTTAAGCTGTTGTAACATTGTAATAACAAAAAGGAAAAAAAAATAATAATAATAATTTGTAAGTCGTGGACTACCTATCGAAGACCCCGAGGAGGGAAACGTGTCAGGAGACAGAGGGAGAGGAGGAAAGTGAAGAATGTAGGACTGAGGGTTGCAACTCTAAATGTGGGGACAATGACAGGCAAAGGTAGAGAGCTGGCTGACATGATGCAGAGAAGAAAGGTAGATGTTTTATGTGTCCAAGAGACCAAGTGGAAGGGCAGCAAGGCTCGCAGTATTGGAGCAGGGTTCAAACTGTTTTACCATGGTGTGGATAGAAAGAGAAATGGAGTAGGGGTGGTCCTGAAGGAGGAGTTGGCAAAGAATGTAGTAGAGGTGAAGAGAGTGTCAGATAGGGTGATGTGTCTAAAGGTAGAAGTAGAAGGTCTGATGCTAAACATAGTAAGTGGTTATGCTCCACAGGTTGGATGTGATGGGGAGGAGAAAGATACATTTTGGAAAGATTTGGATGAAGTGATAGAGAGTATTCCCAGGGAGGAAAGAGTGGTGATTGGAGCAGACCTGAATGGACATGTTGGTGAGGGAAACAGAGGGGATGAGGAAGTGATGGGTAGGTTTGGTGTCAAGGAAAGAAACCAGGAAGGACAGATGGTGGTGGATTTTGCCAAGAGAATGGAAATGGCTATAGTCAATACCTATTTCCAAAAGAGGGAGGAACATAGAGTGACATATAAGAGTGGAGGAAGGAGTACACAGGTCGACTACATTCTGTGTAGAAGAGGAAACCTGAGGGAGATTGGAGACTGTAAGGTTGTAGCAGGGGAGAGCGTGGCCAGACAGCATCGGATGGTTGTGTGTAGAATGACTGTTGTTGCGAAGAAGAGAAAACGAGTAAAACCAGAGAAGAAGACCAAATGGTGGAAGCTAAAGAAGGAAGAATGTTGTGAGAAATTCAGAGACGAGCTGTTAAAGGCTCTGGGTGGTAAGAAAGAGCTTCCAAGTGACTGGGCTACTACAGCAACAGTAATTAGAGAGACAGGTAGGAAGGTACTTGGTGTGTCATCTGGACAGAGAATAGATGATAAGGAAACCTGGTGGTGGAATAGTGAAGTGCAGGACGCCATTCAAAGAAAGAGATTAGCCAAGAAGAAATATGACAGTGAGAGGACTGAAGAGAGGAGACAGGAATATAAGGAGATGGGACATAGAGCAAAGAGGGAAGTAGCTAAGGCAAAGCAGAGGGCGTACAATGAGTTATATGGGAGACTGGACACTAAAGAGGGCGAGAAGGACTTGTACCGATTGGCAAGACAGAGGGATCAGGCTGGAAAGGATGTGCAGCAGGTTAGGCTTATTAAAGATGGGAATGGGAATGTTCTAACAAGTGAGGAGAGTGTGATGGGAAGATGGAAGGATTACTTTGAGGAGCTAATGAATGAAGAGAATGAAAGAGAAAGAAGAGTGGAGGTACTAGAAACTGTGGACCAGGAAGTGGGAAAGATTAGTGAGGGTGAAGTCCGGAAAGCTCTGAAAAGAATGAAGAAGGGGAAGGCAGTAGGACCTGATGACATACCAGTGGAGGTTTGGAAATGTCTTGGAGAGATGGCAGTGAGGTTTTTGACTCAAATATTTAATGGAATATTTGAGGGTGAGAAAATGCCTGAAGAATGGAGAAGAAGTGTGCTGGTTCCCATTTTTAAGAACAAGGGTGATGTACAGAGTTGTAGCAACTACAGGGGAATTAAGTTGATGAGCCACACAATGAAGATCTGGGAGAGAGTTGTGGAAGGAAGGCTTAGACAAGATGTGACTATCTGTGAGCAGCAGTATGGTTTCATGCCAAGAAAGAGCACCACAGATGCCATCTTTGCTTTGAGGATGTTGATAGAGAAGTACAGAGAGGGTCAGAAAGAACTCCATTGTGTGTTTGTGGATTTAGAAAAAGCTTATGACAGGGTACCAAGAGAAGAGGTGTGGTATTGCATGAGGAAATCTGGAGTGGCAGAAAAGTATGTTAGACTGGTACAGGACATGTATGAGGACAGCAGGACAGTGGTGAGATGTGCTGTGGGAGTGACAGATAGCTTCAAGGTGGAGGTGGGATTGCATCAAGGATCGGCTCTGAGCCCCTTCTTGTTTGCTCTGGTGATGGACCGACTAACAGATGAGGTCAGGCAGGAATCCCCATGGACTATGATGTTTGCAGATGACATTGTGATCTGTGGTGAGAACAGGGAACAAGTGGAAGAGAACTTGGAGAGGTGGAGGTATGCTCTTGAAAGAAGAGGAATGAAAGTCAGTCGTAGTAAGACAGAGTACATGTGTGTGAATGAGAGGGAGGCCAGTGGAACAGTGAGGCTACAAGGAGCAGAGGTCACAAAGGTGCAGGACTTCAAGTACTTGGGGTCCACTGTCCAGGAAAATGGGGAATGTGGTAAAGAGGTGAAAAAGAGAGTCCAGGCAGGATGGAGTGGATGGAGAAAAGTTTCAGGAGTGATTTGTGACAAAAAGGTGTCAGCAAAGGTCAAAGGAAAAGTTTACAAGACAGTGGTGAGACCAGCTATGTTGTATGGTCTGGAGACAGTGGCATTGACAAAAAGACAGGAGAAAGAACTGGAAGTGGCAGAAATGAAGATGCTGAGGTTCTCCTTAGGAGTGACAAGGATGGATAAGATCAGGAATGAGATCATCAGAGGTACAGCACATGTTAAACAACTGGGAGATAAAGTTAGGGAGGCCAGACTGAGATGGTTTGGACATGTCCAGAGGAGGGACAGTGGGTATATTGGTAGAAGGATGTTAGAAATGCAGCTGCCAGGAAAAAGACAAAGAGGGAGACCAAAGAGGAGATATATGGATGCAGTTAGAGAGGACATGGAGGTAGTTGGAGTGAGGACAGAGGATGCAGAGGACAGAGTGAGGTGGAGGAGGATGACTCGCTGTGGCGACCCCTGAAAAGGGAAAAGCCGAAAGAAGAAGAAGAAGAAGAAGTCGTGGACTACCTACATATACCTACAGTATTAAAAAATAAAAATGAGAAATTAAATGCTCTCTCTGTACTCTGATGATGTGGAAGTTGTGTCTGTCCTTGAAACGAGCAAACCATCCTTTTGAGGCGTTGAATTGCTCTGGTTCATCCAACCCCCCTGACGTGCTGCCTGAAGTCCCTTCTCCTGCGCTCTGTGAAGACGTCCCTTCACCCGGATCGCTCTGTGAAGACGTCCCTTCACCCGGATCGCTCTGGGAAGACGTCCCTTCACCCGGATCGCTCTGTGCACCCCCTGCCCCCCTGCACCTCCCCCACTCGTCGCTAGTTCTTGCAGCCTCTTATAAATCCTCCTCGCCTTCTCACATATCACAGACATGCTAACTGGGATTCTACGCTGGGGTTGTCCTCCAGCCATAGCGCAAGCAACCTTTCCATCTCCACAATCCTACCTGTCCTCTGCTTAGTGATTATAGTCGACCTCATGGGGGCCGAAGCACGCACGTGTTGAAGAATGCGCTCTCTGTCCTTCGTAATGGTCCTCACAGTCGACCTGGCTAACCCAAGCTTTTTTCCGATCAGTGTTGGTGTCATGCCCTGATCTGACAGCTTTAGGATTTGCGCCTTTGGCTCCCGTGTGATTGTTTTACGAGGTTTCTTTCCCTCGGCCGCGTCCGCGGACTTTCCTGGTCTCTTCAAAGCCATTGTTAAAAAAATTAGCTTACGTGCTAACGTGCTAATTCCTAAGGAGCAAAAATGAAAATTAATGCTAACGTTGGCAAATGAATGCTAACGTGCAAACGTTCGCTTTCGTCTAAAAATTATTAGGTTGTAATTTAAAACTGTACAGTACCTGTCCGTTCGATGAGCGTTGAAAATTAGCGTATGTGCTAACGTGCTAATTCCTAAGGAGCAAAAATGAAAATTACTATAATGCTAAAGTTGACAAAAGAATGCTAATGTGCTATACAAATCGTCTAAAAATGCTAAATTTAAATTTATTACCTGTTCGTTAGTTGTTTGTTCGTTGTTTGTTTGTTCGTTGTTCGTGCTTTCTTTGTTCGTATGTCTTTACACTCACTCGCCGTAACTAACCCACGAGGGACAAAATGGCCGCAGCCCTTTAAATAGTACCGCTTTACCTGTACGGATCCCTCCGCCGCCAGGTGCACTGCGGCTATGTGTACATCCGTCGGGAGCCCCCCCCCCCTCTCGCTGGCGGTAGTTTTCCACTGTCATGCCCAACAAACAACAGCCAAGGCAATCCCCTCCCCTACCTTGCCGCTTGCCGTACTGACGCAGTTACGCCGTAGCTCGATTACATACTTGTAATGGGGCTCGTTCGTAGGTCTTGCATCCAGTATGCCGTAGCTCAATTACATATTTTTAACTTTGTTCGTTCGTAGGTCACGTACTTTTTGCCGTACCTCGATGGCGTTTTTAAAAAGTGGCTCGTTCATAGGTCCGGATTGCCGTAGGTCGCGGGCGCCGTAAGTCGGGGGTTCCCTGTAGTTGTAAGAGAGTCTGAGACTAGTTGTAAGAGTTGGAGANGTTACGCCGTAGCTCGATTACATACTTGTAATGGGGCTCGTTCGTAGGTCTTGCATCCAGTATGCCGTAGCTCAATTACATATTTTTAACTTTGTTCGTTCGTAGGTCACGTACTTTTTGCCGTACCTCGATGGCGTTTTTTAAAAGTGGCTCGTTCATAGGTCCGGATTGCCGTAGGTCGTGGGTGCCGTAAGTCGGGGGTTCCCTGTAGTTGTAAGAGAGTCGGAGACTAGTTGTAAGAGTTGGAGATGGAGTTGGAAGAAAGTTGAAGACTAGTTGTAAGAGAGTCGGAGACTAGTTGTAAGAGAGTTGGAGACTAGTTGTAAGAGAGTCGGAGCTGAGTTGGAAGAGATTTGGAGATGGAGTTAGAAGAAAGTTGAAGACTAGTTGGAAGAGAGTTGCAGACTAGTTGGAGGCAGTTGCAGACTAGTTGGAGGCTATCTGGAAGAGAGTTGGAGATGAGTTGGAAGAAAGTTGAAGACTAGCTAGAAGAGAGTTGGAGACTAGTTGGAAGAGAGTTGGAGATGGAGTTGGAAGAAAGTTGAAGACTAGTTGGAAGAGAGTTGGAGACTAGTTGGAGGCTATTTGGAAGAGAGTTGGAGATTACGGTAGTTGGACACAGTTGGAGACTAGCTGGAAGAGAGTTGGAGACCAGCTGGAAGAGAGATAGAGCCTAGCTGGAAGAGAGTTGGATACTAGTTGGAAGAGTCGGAGATGAGTTGGATAGGAGTTGGAAGACTAGTTGGAAAAAAGTTGGAGACTAGTTGGAAGACAGTCGGAGATGAGTTGGAGACAAGCTAAAAGAGAGTTGGAGACTCGTTGTAAGAGTCGAAGATGAGTTGGAGAAGAGTTGGAAAAGAGTTGAAGACTAGTTGTAAGAAAGTCTGAGACTAGTTGTAAGAGAGTCGGAAATGAGTTGTAAGAGAGTTTGAGATAAGTTGGAGATGGAGCTGGAAGAAAGTTGGAGATTACGGTAGTTGGACACCGTTGGAGACTAGCTGGAAGAGAGTTGGAGACTACGGTAGTTGGAAGAGCGTTGGAGACTAGTTGGAAGAGAGTTGGAAACCAGCTGGAAGAGTGTTGGAGACTAGCTGGAAGAGTGTTGGAGACTAGCTGGAAGAGTGTTGGAGACTAGTTGGAAGAGTGTTGGAGACTAGCTGGAAGAGTGTTGGAGACAGTTGGAGACTAGCTGGAAGAGAGTTGGGGACTAGTTAGCGAAAAAATAGTTGAGCCTCAGTTCGATTGTTTCTTGGACGACCACGCCATCCTAGAGTTGTTCCAATCCGGCTTCAAATCTCTCCATAGCACTTAAACTGCTCTACTGAAGGTTTTTAATGACATTTTCACAGATGCAGACGCAGGTGATTCTGTGCTGCTTGTCTTATTGGACCTTAAATCCGCTTTTGACACCATCGACCACAACATCCTCATTTCTAGGCTTGAGCAATGGGTGGGCATCACAGGGTCAGCCCTCAAATGGTTTGAGTCCTACCTCTCGGACAGAACCTTTTGTGTCAATATCAACAATTTCAGTTCAGCATCTACAGCGCTTCAGTGGGGGGTACCGCAGGGGTCCATCCTCGATCCCCTTCTCTTTTCGTTATACTTGATGCCACTAGGTGCTATTTTCCGAAAAACACAACATAGCCTTTCATTTCTACGCCGATGATTGTCAAATTTACTTCTCCCTGAAGCACAGAGGCTCACGCTCTATTCAACCTCTTCTTGACTGCCTGGCCGACATTCATGATTGGATGGCTTCAAACTTCTTAAGTTTCAACGAGAAGAAGTCTGAAGTCATGTTGTTCCATCCCAATGGCTCATTCACGAACCACAACATTGACCTTCTCTCTCTAGCCTGCTTGAGCTACAAAGGGTCACTAATCTGGGGGTGATAATGGACCCTTCCCTGAAACTTAAGTCATGTAAACATGATTGTTAAATCCTGCTTTTTTCAGCTGAGGCGTCTGTCTAAGCTGAAGCCCATACTATCAAGAAAGAACCTTGAGACAGTAATCCATGCTTTCATAACATTGAGGCTCGATTACTGCAATTCACTTCTGTTTGGAATCAGTCAGTCCTTCATTGCATGGCTACAGCTGGTCCAAAATGCTGCAGCTCGATTTTTAACTGGTACAGGCCATAAAGAGCACATCACACCAGTTTTGGCCTCCCTGCACAGGCTACCCATTCACCTTCGGATTCAGTTTAAAATACTCATGCATGTTTTTAAATCTCTGAACAGTTCCACTCCACCCTATTTCACTGACCTTCTGCAGCTATATGTCCCACTGTGCTCTCTGAGGTCAGCAGACCAGATGCTTCTGTCAGTCCCAGATACTCACCGTAAGCTCAGAGGTGACAGGGCTTTCTCAGTTGCAGGTCCAAGACTGGAATGAGTTGCCACTGAGTGTCAGGCAGGCTCCCACACTCACAGTCTTTAAGTCTCGCTTGAAAACCCATTTCTATTCTCTTGCCTTTAACACGGTGTGATTTGCTTTGATTCTCTCTGTACTATACATTGTTGGCCATTTTAGTTAGTTTATGTTGCTATTTGTATCTATATTTTTATTTTATGTTTTCCTGTCCACTATGCTTTTTGTTTCTATTGTACAGCACTTTAGTTGGCCTTGTTGCTGTTTTAAGTGCTCTATAAATAAATTGGTATGGTATGGTACAGTAGTTGTAGACAGTTGGATACTAGCTGGAAGAAAGTTGGAGACTACCGTCAGTTAGAGATTAGTTGGAAGAGAGTTATGTATGTAAATAAGCAATTGAAAACATTTGGGGAGCAAATGAAAGATAACTCTGACATAGCTGCCCCCAACGAGAGGCTGCCCTGGCATGATTAATATACTGTATGTCCTTTTTAAATATTTACAATACATGATAAACTAATTAAACCTACTTTTGTTTTAATGCCTGTAGCTTTTGGGTTCTGTGAATATAAGGAGCCTGAGTCGACACTGCGAGCTCTCAGACTTCTACACGAGCTGCTCTTAGGTGACAAGAAGTTGTTGGTGAAGGTGGACGCCAAGACCAAGGCCCAGCTGGACGAGTGGAAGGCCAAGAAGAGGAGTGTCAACGGGGTATGATGTTCTGCTGCTGAGCTCAAACCCACACTGAATATTTGTGTCACTGAGTTCTTTTTCCTGCCTTTGGCATGAAGGGAACCACAGATGTGTCAAAAAATGAAGGAGGCACCGAGGAGGAGGTTCTTGATGACGAAACCCTGCGTCGGGACCAGGTCGTCAACGGGGCGATAGATGTTCTTATTCGAGAGTATGCAAGTGAGCTAAATGCTCCTTCCCAGGATGAGGATGGTCAGTCTCGTAACAAGAGGAGAAGAGATAAGAGAGACGAGGTAATTTTTGCAAAATTCAGATTAAATCAAAGACCCCACACATGAAGGAATGCATATCACCTGAAGGTTGAACTTAAATCATCTTACGCTGAGAAGTGATGGAGGTGTGGCTGTTTGAAGCATCATTATGAGATGTCCCACTCGGAGTATGTGTTGGAGATGTCTCTCACATACTACCACCTCAAATTGTAGCTCAGTGTCTGTAGAAGTGACTGACTTTTACCATTCTATGTTTTAATTCTGTTTTAAAATGAAGCATGTCCAATCCTGAATGTTTCATTAATGGTCTTTTTCTAACAGTTTGTTGGTAGTAATGGTTGTTTATTGGTAGTAATGGTTGTTCATTGGTAGTAATGGTTGTTTATTGGTAGTAATGGTTGTTCATTGGTAGTAATGGTTGTTTATTGGTAGTAATGGTTGCTCATTGGTTGTAATGGTTGTGTACTTGATATGTTTAATGGTGTCTTTGTTGTCAGGATATCAATGCCATGGAGCTGGAAGATGACAAGCGAGACCTCATTTCCAGAGAGATCAATAAATTCAGGGACACACACAAGGTATGTATCAGACTCTAAAGTATTGTTTTATTTTGAAAAAAAAAAATAAAAAATACACCCTACAGGAAGTGGTTCGTCACTTACCATACCATACCATACCATACCATTTTATTTATAAAGCACTTTCAACAGGAACAAGTCCACACCAAAGTGCTGAACAAACAAACACGTAACAGGCAACACAGACAATGAAGTACAACACGAAAAACATAAAAACATTGCAGATCATAAGTAAAACGATCAAATATAAATCAGCTGGCATTGAAAGCAATGGAGTAGTAGTGAGTTTTTAACCGGGATTTGAAAACTGAGAGGGAGGGGGCCTGTTTGATGAGCAGCGGTAACTCGTTCCAGAGTCTTGGGCCTGCTACAGAGAACGCCCTGTCACCCCTGCGCTTAAGGCGAGTTTCTGGAACTCTTAAGAGTACCCGGTCCTCTGACCTCAAAGCACGTGGAGGGACGTGGAGCGAGACTGTTCAGCAATTTGTAGACATACATGAGAATTTTGAATTGGATTCGAAGATGAACCGGTAGCCAGTGCAGGGAGGCCAAGACTGGTGTAATGTGCTCTCTTTTGCGTGTGCTGGTTAAAAATCGGGCAGCTGCGTTCTGAACCAGTTGTAATCGTGCAATGGTGGCTTGACTGACGCCAAGCAGAAGTGAATTGCAGTAATCAAGCCTAGATGTAATGAATGCGTGAATCACTGTCTCCAGGTTGTTTTTTGATAATATGGGCTTCAGCTTAGACAGACGCCTCAGCTGGAAAAAACAGGATTTGACGATCATGTTTACATGACTGTTGAGTTTCATGGAAGGATCCATTATCACTCCCAGATTTGTGACTTTTTGTTTTTCGGACAGGGGTAGAGCAGAAAGGTCAATGCAGTGGTTCGAGGTTGTGTCATTGGGAAGGAACAATATGGCTTCAGACTTCTTATCGTTGAAGCTTAAGAAATTTAAAGCCATCCAGTCCCTGATGTCAGCCAGGCAGTCGAGCAGAGGTTGAATAGAGCCTGTACCATTTTGTCTTAGGGGGAAGTAAATTTGACAGTCATCGGCGTAGAAGTGGAAGGGTATATTGTGTTTCCGGAAAATAGCACCGAGTGGCAGCAGGTATAAGGAGAACAAGAGAGGACCCAGGATGGACCCCTGCGGAACCCCCCATTTAAGAGCCGCCACTGCAGAAGTAAAATCATTGATGGACACACAAAAAGACCTGTCAGAGAGGTAGGATCTGAACCAGTTTAGGGCTGACCCTGAGATGCCCACCCACTGCTCCAACCTAGCAATGAGGATCTCATGGTCGATGGTGTCGAAAGCGGATGTGAGGTCCAATAGGACAAGCAGCACAGAGTCACCAGTGTCTGTGGATAGGAAGATGTCATTAAAAACCTTCAGTAGGGCAGTCTCAGTGCTGTGGAGGGATTTGAAGCCAGATTGGAATAGCTCGGGGATAGCGTGATCCTCCAGGAAGCACTTTAGCTGGGACTCAACTATTTTCTCTAGAAGTTTAGATACAAATGGGAGTCTGGAGACAGGCCTGAAGTTGGATAATACTGACGGGTCGAGGTTTGGTTTTTTCAGGAGGGGTTGAACAGCAGCATGTTTTAATGATTTTGGCACCACACCCGAGGATAGACTGCTATTTACAATAGAGAGAATGGAGGGACCTAGAGTGTGAAAAACCTCCTTTAGTAGCCGAGGGGGGACCACATCAAAGGGGGAGCCAGATGGTTTCAGGTTGCACATGACCTGCTCTAGAGAGGACAGAGAGACTGGTTCAAAATGGTCACAAACAGTAACAGATTGAGGTGGGATGGATGGATCGTGAGATGGAGGAGAAATGAGAGCCCTGGTGGTTGCGATTTTATCTAAAAAGAAATGTTGGAAGTTCTCGCACAGATCAGTCGAGGCTTCCAGGGGTGATTGTTCGGTGAGGTGGAGAACAGAGTTTAGGGTGGAGAACAGAACTCGAGGATTGCGAGAGTTTGCAGCAATGATATCAGAGAAGTATTGTGATTTAGCAGTTTTCACTTCTGATATCGGCGCCAGCTCACTTTTACCATTTGAAAAGAGACCTGCAGTCTGTCTTTTTTCCATTTTCTCTCCGCCTTTCTCGAGGATTGCGAGAGTTTGCAGCAATGATATCAGAGAAGTATTGTGATTTAGCAGTTTTCACTGCTTTCTGATATCGGCGCCAGCTCACTTTTACCATTTGAAAAGAGACCTGCAGTCTGTCTTTTTTCCATTTTCTCTCCGCCTTTCGGCATTGCTGCCTAACAGCTCTGGTCGTGTCATTCAGCCACGGTTCTGCCCTGAGTTTTGGTCTCCTAGATTTAATAGGAGCCACTTGATCCAGAGCCTTTAAACAAGCCGAGTCAAACTGGTTTGTCAGCTCCTCAGTGGTGGAGAGGAACAATGGGGGCTGAATTAACATGTCATTGTTGTAAACCTCAGTGAAACGTGCGGCAGTTAAATGGTTAACATTCCTGCCTTTACGTGCAGAAATGCATGTTTTAGGAGTTAGATGGGGGAGGGTTAACTGAAACTGGACTGGCATATGGTCTGAGAAAACATTGTCCTCTATTTCAAGGTTTGAAACGGTCACATCACATGTTAAAACAAGGTCCAATAAATGTCCACGCTGCTGCGTGGGAGAGTTCACGTGTTGTGTTAAATTAAATGAGTCCAATAAATCTAAAAAGTCCTTAACCATGGGCTTCTCAGGACAACACACATGCAAGTTGAAGTCGCCTGAAATGACGACCCGAGAATATTTAGCTGTAATTTTCGCCAGGAAATCAGAAAATCATCACTTAAGTTACTTTCAACTATTAGTATTCAGTCAAAACACGACCAAGTTGGAAAAATGAAACATTAAAAGAAACGATTTAAATGTTCAATTCCAAATAAAGCTGATTAACGCTTATCAATATAGTAGAGATCATTAGGTGCGAGATCACTCAGAATGTTTGGTAAGAGCTACGAGGAGAAGAAGTAAGTTGACTTCTTCTTTACTGTGGTTGGCGCGCCCGTCTCGAGGTTAGCAGAGGGACAACTGGCTAGTTCATCGCAGGAGCCTCGTTTCTATCAGCGTGAATTTGGGACAATCTCCAGAGCTCTAAAAATAATTTGTCTGAGAGTTTGAGAAGGCGAGCAGCTCAGTGAAGCTCTGCTTGTCCTCAGATATGTCTTTGTGTGTTTGGACACACAAGACAGGGAGCGCCTGTCCACAGCACTCTGTGGTCTGAAGACCAAGCAGGTAAGTCCATGTACCTCTTGTCTGGGTCAACACTTCTGTCGTTGAGTTTTAAAGGTAGTGTCTAACTGGGCTGCAGTTGTTGGAGATGGTAGTCTGCTAATACACAGATTTAGTTGAAATCTTGGAACTCTGAATGTTTAGACCATTTTTTAGAAGTACACCTTTTAGTGCACTACAGGTAACCCCCGATTTACGAACGAGTTAGGGAGATAAGAACGGTTCGCAGCTCGATTCTGCCGTAGCTAGGGGGTGAAATTAGCGGAGCGCGCGCACACATTTAAGCATGTACAGTAGTGTACTGTAATGTTAAACATTGCTATTCACATTTACAGAATAAATAAAAATATATTTTCTTACTTTGAGATGGTCAAAGCCGACATCTTAGGTTGCCATGCGTTGATTGTTGTCGGGCCGAGCAGCGCGGCGGCCGGCAAGCTAACCACGGCAGCTGCTCAAGGCCTGTGTTAGCTTCTGCTAGCCAGGCCATGGGCTGGTGTTGGAGCGGCGGTGCGGCGATCAATCTGCAGCTGCTGCTCCAGCCTGAGACGTCCACAGAGCTCACAGAGCGATTCCAGCTAGTAATTAATCCATATGAAGCCATCCTGGTCACCAGTGTTCAAAGGCCGGCTCCCGTGTTAGCTCCCGTGTTAGCTTCTGGAGCTAGCCAGGCCGGAGGTGTTCGCGCGGCGGCCTGGCACGATCGGCGATAAATCCGCTGCTGCCTGAGACATCCACAAAGTTCACAGAGACGTTTCCAGCTAGTAATTAATCCATATGAGGCCATCCTGGTCACCAGTGTTCAAAGGCCGGCTCCCGGCAGCTAACCTAAAATGGCGTCCGGTGTTCTACATTAATTTGTGACCGGAGACCCCCGTGACTGAACCTAAAATGGCGTCCGGTGTTCTACATTAATTTGTGACCGTGTAAACTGAAGACCTACTTCCTGCTGCCCAAGATTGCTCAAAAATGATCATTTTTATCATAATTATTATTTATAAAGCCTTTAAAACAACCACATCTGCAACAAAGTGATGTACACATGAAATTAAGAACATTTAAACACAAAAAAAAATAAAAAAAAATAAAAATTATTTTTTATTTTTAATACAGTAATTTCATATTTTTATTAAATATGATACGTTCGTAGGTCCCGTTGTTCGTAGGTTGATGGAGTCGTAACTAGGGGGTTTGCTGTACTTGTGAAACTGTATTTAGAGTAGAGAAGCTTGTTTATGGAAAAAAAATCATAATTATTCTGATCAACAGAAGATTTTATTATTTTCATTCATTCATTCAACCTTTATTTAGTCAGGTAAATATTTTGAACCTCATGGGCTCATTTACGAAAGCGACCTGCTAAAACTAAAGAACAATGAACAGCAATGGTAGAATTTCCTTAAACAATAAACAATAAATAAACAAACAATAAACAATAGAAAACAAAAGAGAGAAAAAAATATATATATATATTATTATTTTTTTTTTAACAAAGTATCAAAAAACTAGCAAAACATTATAAGAAGTATTTAGTTTGTGGTCAAAAACCTCCCAGTCTTCTGGGACACTGGACTGCAGACAGCAGCTTCTAACAGTTTGTGAAAAGCTCTACATTCTGGTGACATATGGACTTCTCTTCGTTCCTGACACGGTTTCAGCTCTCCTCCAAAAGGCTGAAGAAGTTCAATCTCACATCGTTTGTGTGTAAAGGTCATTTGAAGTCAACAGATGTGTTACTCTAATCACAAACAGAAAAGGATTCTTGTTCATTTACATCTCCGTCTCTTTGGGTTGTTACTGTTTACAGCGTCTAGAAAAATATTCATACCTCAGTGTTTACCCTTCTATTATCCAAGCAGGGAGCCCCACCCTGTCAACAGACCTGAGCGTCCTGCCTATCGAAAAAAATGACTGCCGGTACTGATGTAGCACTAAACTAGTGGCGCGCAATACAGACGCGCTAGCTAAAAAGGTACAGTTAGCGCCCCGTTTTTTTCACGCTGAGCCCCCGCTCCCCGGGTCGAAAACTGTCGGTACATAACATCAAAGCTCTTGCTCAATAATCCTGGTAAAATAATCAGACAAAGTTAAGTTGGTACAAACTGCGCACAACACAGACGTGCCTTCGTCTCCACCCATAGACATACATAATGTGGATGCCTCATTGAGCGGGCTAGCCCGTTGCAGTGGCGTCGGAGAGTCCACCATATTGGATGTGGCAGATCTGCCAGTCAACTAATACAAGAAAATGGACTGAACTTCATAAAAGTACCGTTCTACAAAGCGTTTTAAGTTGATCCCTGTCATTCACACACACTAATACATTTGGAAAACAGACACCAAAGACAACGTAACTTTTAATGTAATTATAAAAAAATGTTTACTCCTTAACTGTTAAGGTTATGGGTAAACACTGTGTTTTGTTTAATGTTTTCCTTTTTAATGTTCCTTCTGCTGGACTCCTGCAGAAACTTGAAGAAGAGAAAGGAAAGAAAGAAAAGGAACGACTGGAGCTGGAGAAGGACAGGAAGGAGAGGGACAAGGAGCGAGAGCGAGAGAGGGAGCGCCGCGACCGCGAAAAGGAGAAGGAGAGGGAGAGGGAACGGGAGAAAGAAAAGGAGCGGGAAAAAGACAGAGATCGAGAACGTGAGCGGACCAAGGAGCGGGAGAGGAGTCGAGAGGAGCGGGAGAGGAGTCGAGGCATCAGTGAAGCTCGCAGCAAGTCCAGGTCAGTCCTTCAGACCTTCACACCTGATTCAGTGATTTAATGAGTTCACGTTCTGCAGAAGCCGGTAGGAGGGTCAGGACCCACTGCCCTAAGTCATGAACGGAAACACATCATCTGCATAAAGCAGAGCTGAGACCCTGAGGTTCCCAAACCAGACGCCTTCCTCTCCAAGTCTACATCTTGAGATCCTGTCCATGAAACTGAGTCCTGTTTCATGTAAAAGTTAAAAAAAATACAAGAGGAAAACATTATGTCTGCAGGTGAAAATTTTCCAAAGGTACGCCAGCACTAATCAATGAAGACGGCAACTAAAGTCTGCAGACCCGTTGCTTAAGAAATGGGTTGTTCTGGAGAAACTTTTACGACTTATACATTTTTAAAGATACAGAAAAAAATTTACTGAGAGCGTTCTAAATAATTGAGAGAGGACATGGAGGTCGTTGGAGTGAGGACAGATGGAGGAGGATTCGCTGTGAGGGAACAACTGAAAGAAGATTATACATAATTTAACATTGTAAGACAGGCACAGTGTAAAGGTTGGTTTATACTTCTTGTCTTACGTCTTTTACCCCCCGTTGAGTGAAAAAAGGTTGCGCAACTTCTGTCTGCACTCCCGCTGCGATCCCCCGGTGACAGCCGTCTTGTACATGGCCCCCAAGCAGAGCTCGGAGCGTGTGATTGGTTCAAAGTTTGTGGGCGTTTTTTGTTTGCGCCTTTCAGCGCGAGCTGAATTTCATTAAAATATAACTACAGAAACGCCAAAAAAACCCATGTGTTAGCTGAATATATATATTAGTGTTTCTGAGTTAAATTTAACTGATTACAAATCAGCTTGTTTTACATGGGCGTAGCCAGGTTTTTTGAGGGGCGATCCGTTAAAAGGAAAAGTGGAACAGCAACAGAGCAACATACCCGTTGGCTCAGTGGTAGAGCGTCGGTTTGGCGCTCCAAGCCTTTTCTCGACTCGGGTTCGAATCTCACCTGGTAGAACTTATTTTATGTTTGTCTTTTATTGGATATAAAAAAAAAGGAGTTAATATGCCTGTGGTTAAAACAGACTCCTTTTTTTTATCCAATAAAAGACAAACGTAAAATAAGTTCTACCAGGTGAGATTCGAACCCGAGTCGAGAAAAGCTTTGGAGCGGAAACCCTACGCTTTTCCAGTGAGCCACCGAGGCGTGTTGCTATTTTAAGGTCAACGTTTCCTTTAAACAATCCGCCCCTCATAAAATCCTGGCTCTGCCCATGATAACGGACTCACAAATCGAGGTAATGGAGCCTGTCATTATATTAAATCCGTTTGTCCTGATAAAACATGCAGTGGGAGTGCGCGTGACGTATGCAGTGGGAGGGAAGAGGGAGGGATTATCCCCACGTCTTAAAGTAAGTAAGTAATGTTTATTTCTAGAGCGCTTATCACAGACATAAAATCACAAAGCGCTGTACAACAAAATCAATGGCAAAAGTATACACAGAATACCCTGATGCATGCTCAATAATCCAGGTAGAAAAATCTAAAAAAGCTAAGTCTGGTCCTCTGGACATTCAAAAAAACAAAACAAAACAAAGCAAAAAAAACTGTAGAAACGTTTCGTCTTTCGTCCGAAAGACTTCCTCAGTCTGAGGTGCTGGGTTCAGCTCAGTCTTATAAATAGCACCCTCTCACAGTGTTACACAACCAGTTGTGTTCAACTGTCCCCCTCCTACAATGCTGTGATTGCTGGTATCACTCAGCCCTCTGTGAATAGCAAACAACCATCAGGGTGCTAACGATCCTTTGTTAGGCTGATGGTCCTCCTTGATCATGTGAGCAGCTGGTTTCGGCTGTCATCAGCCAACTGGTTGTGTAACACTGTGAGAGGGTGCTATTTATAAGACTGAGCTGAACCCAGCACCTCAGACTGAGGAAGTCTTTCGGACGAAAGACGAAACGTTTCTACAGTTTTTTTTGCTTTGTTTTGTTTTGTTTTTTTGAATGTCCAGAGGACCAGACTTAGCTTTTTTAGATATACACAGAATAAAACAAGCATAAAATCTACAAATATCAATCAATGCAAAATACAATAAAATCATGACATAAAAGCCTGAGCAAATAAAAGTGTTTTCAGTTGTTTTTTAAAAACCTCAACAGAGTCAGCAAAACGAAGCTGCAGGGGCAGACTATTCCAAAGTATAAACACTCAATGCAGGTTGTGACACACACACAATTACGTCAGCGCTGGGTTCACTCAACGGGGGGTAAAAGACGTGAGACAAGAAGTATAAACCTAGCTTTAGACAGGCACAGTGTAAGACAGGCACAGTGTAAGACAGGCACAGTGTAAGACAGACGCAGTGTAAGACGGGCACAGTGTAAGACAGGCGCAGGGTAAGACAGGCGCAGGGTAAGACAGGCGCAGTGTAAGACAGGCGCAGTGTAAGACAGGCGCAGTGTAAGACAGGCGCAGTGTAAGACAGGCGCAGTGTAAGACAGGCGCAGTGTAAGACAGGCGCAGTGTAAGACAGGCGCAGTGTAAGACAGGCGCAGTGTAAGACAGGCGCAGTGTAAGACAGGCACAGTGTAAGACAGGCACAGTGTAAGACAGGCGCAGTGTAAGACAGGCGCAGTGTAAGACAGACACAGTGTAAGACAGGTATAATCAACAAACTGAATCAAAGTTTTTGCTGATGATTAAACTGAGTTCATGAAAAAAAAATCATATTTTAGATTTTTGTCTTGGCATGAAATTATATTTTTGTTTCATGAACGTGATCTGAGACATGGGTACCGGCGACCCCTGTGACCCAAAATGGAAGAAGCGGGTAAAAGATAATGGATGGATGGATGGATGGAACGTGATCTGTAGTGTCTGTTTTCTGCAGAGAGAGGACCAGAGAGGAGAAGAAACAAGACCGTGAGGAAGATGAGGAGGATGTGTACGAACGGCGGAGAATGGAGAGGAGGTTGAGGGACAAAGAGGCTGCTTACCAAGAAGTACGTACATGATTGATGTGTGCTCATGACATCAGCTCTGTCAGAGTGTTAGTCAAATATCTTTTTCTTTGAAGCGTCTCAAAAACTGGGAGATCCGAGAGAAGAAGAAGGTCCGTGACTACATCAAAGATGTGGAGAGGGAGGACGAGAGGCGGCGTGAAATGGTACTCCAACAGGATGAAACTGTTTATGACGTCACGTCAGATCCAACTTGTCAGATTTACACAAAACGTAGCAACAGCTGAGCATCAGGACACCAACAGTTTGTGTGTTTCCATCAGATGAAAGAAGCCAAGAGACTCAAAGAGTTCCTGGAAGATTATGACGACGACAGGGACGATCCAAAATACTACAGGTGATCCATTTTAACACGTACACACACATTTATTTCTGTTCATGTTTATTTTTAACATAGCTGTTCCTGACAAACTCTAAAAATCCTTCTAGGCTCAAATAATTTCCAATACTCCTGTAATTCACCAGTAACTTTACTGCCCTGTAGTGTTCTGTCAAACCTCCGTCTTGTCAAAGCTCTAAAATTCACGGTTGTAACCCGTGCCTTCGTGTAAAAAGTTGTTTTTCTCTGCAAAAAGAAGCTCAGAACTTGTTTACTGATTTTTTTAAATTAAAAGCTTTGTGTGACAAATGCTATGCTAAAGAGCTCAAACCACACCGAGCGTCCGCCATTTTGAGAACCGACGAGAGACAGCCCATGTCACGTCAAGGGGCCTCCCTCCCATTTTTCTTAAAGAGACACGCTCACTCCCTCACTATCCATCCTTCGATTCAAACGGTCTTATACTGCCATCCGGTGGTCTAAAAAGGTACTACACACAATAATTAACAACATTTCTTCTTAAATTTGACAATAATTACTAATTACTGCCAAATTTCGAACATTATCATTTATCGCAATAATTTCGGAGACAATCACCCAGCAAAATTTGTTATTGTGACAGGCCAACACTTATTGTAATGTTTCAGAAAACACATCAGTCAATAATAGATTTCTAATAGCACAACAACTGAACAACTGACTATTGAAACCCATCATAAATGCATTATTTGATACCATATTTATCGTACCATATAAAAGGAGGCTGCTGTAGATCTGCGATTAGCGCTGTGGTCTTACATTCCTGAGGTTGTGGGTTCGAGCCCAGGTTGGGTCAGAAAGGCATCTGGCTTACAAATGTTTCCTGTGAGTTTCCCTGATAGTTTGTCGCTCCGTTAGTGATCATTTTCTCGTTGTAATCTTCAGGGGCAGCGCTCTGCAGAAGCGACTCCGTGACCGGGAAAAGGAGGTAGAAATGGACGAGCGAGACCGGAAAAGAGAGAAGGAGGAGCATGAGGACATCAGGCAAAGACTTCTTTCTGAGGGTCACCCTGACCCAGAGGCTGAGCTGCAGAGGGTGAGTTAAACCTGAAACATCAATTTATAATATAATATAATATAATAATAATAATAAACTTTATTAGTATAGCACCTTCCTACAATGCCTTGCATTGACCAAGGTGCTTAACAGGATAAAAAGATGAATAAACTGGAACAATAAATCAATGAAAATAGAATAAGAAACAACAGCAATAAAAGAAGGCAATGGAAATAAAAAATGCTACATACTAAAATAACACAAGTAATAAAAGTTACACACTGAAAGCTTTTTTGAACAAGTGGAAATAAAAAGGCAATGGAAATAAAAAATGCTACATATTAAAATACCAAAAGTAATAAAAGTTACACACTGAAAGCTTTTTTGAACAAGTGGGTCTTCAGTCTGGTTTTGAACAGAGTCAGATCAGAGGTGGCACGCAGCTCAAGGGGGAGGCTGTTCCAGGCTTTTGGGCCGGCAACAGAAAATGACCGGTCTCCCCATTGTTTGTACCTTGAGCGAGGCACCTCCAGCAGGTGTTGACTGGCAGATCGTAAAGCTCTGCCGGGCTGATGGACTTTCAAAAGTTCTGAGATGTACAGAGGTGCAAGTCCATTCAGAGCTTTGAAAACAAACAGGAGCAGCTTGAACTGTATCCTGAACTGAACCGGGAGCCAGTGTAGAGAGGACAGGACAGGAGTGATGTGTTCATATTTTCGTGTGTTGGTCAAAAAGCGCGCGGCAGAGTTCTGTACAAGCTGTAAACGGGAGATGGAGGATTGATTAATACCAACATACAAAGCATTACAATAATCAAGTCTGGAGGTCACAAAGGCATGGATGGCCTTCTCCAGATCACCACGGCTGAGAAATGACTTGACTTTGGAGAGCAGTCGGAGCTGAAAGAAGCTGGTCTTGACAACAGAACTGATCTGTTTATCAAACTTTAAGTTGGAGTCAAGCTGCACTCCAAGATTTCTGACCACCGGGTTGAAGTGGGGGAGGGGAAAACCAACACTGGGACTGGGAAGGATGTTGTTGGTGTCACCAGGAGCACTAAATAAAATGCATTCAGTTTTATCTGTGTTTAGGTGGAGGAAGTTTTGAGAGAGCCAGTGCTTAATGTCATTTAAGCAGTTGACAAGAGTGTTTGAACTGAGTGAGGGGTTGGGAGTGACTGGCAGATAGATTTGTAAATCGTCTGCATACATGTGAAAAGACAGGTTATGACGTGCAATGATTGATCCTAATGGCAGCATGTAAAGAGAGAAGAGGACATTTTAATGATTCACTGAGGAAAAAAATATATTTTCTTGAATTTCAGATTCAGAAGTGTGACGTTCTTTTAACACTTTTTTTTTCTGTGGCGTTTTTATTCTTTAAGATCGAGGAGGAAGCAGAGCGGAAGCTACAACTGCTACTGAACCTTGAACCCGAGGAGGATGTCATCAAGGAAAAATCTCATAGAGAAAAGGAACGGAACCGGGGACGAGAACGGAACCGGGACCGAGAACGGGACAGTGATCGTGACCGAGAACGGGACAGTGATCGGGATCGAGAACGTAATAGGAAAGTGTTAGAGAGACCCGTAGAACCGAAGTCCCGGGTACCCCAGCAGCATTCTGATGATGATGTGAGCGAAAGGCAAGAGGACAACTATCACAACCAGGAGGACTTACAGGAGACCAAGCCTCAACCAAAGCCCGTCATGCGTCCAATCACTACCGCACCCTCAGTGTCTTCTGCCAGCGGGAACGTGACTCCAAACACGCCTGGTGGTGAATCTCCCTGCGGCATAATCATTCCAGGAGAGAACACGCCTGACCTCCAGCCGTTAGACGAGAACCGGCCCAAAATCGGTCTTAGTCTCAAACTGGGTGAGTACCAGAGTACCCGGTCTGTGAGTCACTGTGTTTCTGTTCAGTCCAGGTCATTGTTAGATGCCTCATGAATCTCTTCAGTATTATTCAGACAACTGTGATGTAATTTAAAAATGATTATCATACCATGTAGTTAATAATCAAGTACTGTATAGTTTGATTAATCAATAATCTCTTTGTTGGCCGATAAAAAAAATTCAACCATGGGACGTTTCTGTTCTTACTCGTTCAATAATCGGGTATAAAAATAAGATGCTTCATCAGCTGCTTCACATTTTATTTTGAAGGGAGAATGCACTTCTATAAATTTAAGTGCACAAGTTCTTCCAAGGTTCATGAAATATATATTTTATTTAAAGCAGGGCAAACATTAGTATATTTTGTTAAATAAATTCTACATAATGTACAAATGGTTGGTTGTTTAGCCCAACGCTACATTAGTACTGGCAGTTGTTGACAGGGAGGTGGGGTTGGTTAGCGTAGCACAGTGCTACTAGTGTCCACAGTTGTCGAGGGTGGTGTGTGTGTGTGTGTGTGTGTGTGTGTGTGGGGGGGGGGGTGACGAAGCACTATGTATTATGCACGCTTTTGGAGTCTGAGCTGAGCTGCTACAATCTTTATTTATTTTTTATTTTATTTATAAAAAGTTATTCATTTTAAAAAACAAAACAATTTCATAAACAGTAATACAAAAATAAAATGAAAGGCAGCAGAAAGAAGAAAAAAAATCTTATTATATATGCCCCTTTTGTCAAACAATTAGTTCAAACAATAATAATCTTCAAGTAACAGAACAAAAAGAATAACTTCTTAATTAGTTTTATCTAAATTTAACGATAATTGATTAAGTTTAAACCAAGTCTGTATTTTGACAAATTCTGTCTTCATCAACTCCAACATCTGTTCTATATCTTTACCCAAACAAAAAAAAGTGTTATCACATAAGGACACATTTAAGGAGCCCTGTCACATTTACCAAGTCATTCACATATAAAATAAAAAAATTTGGTCCAAGTATAGAGCCCTGAGGAACTCCACATATAATATTGCAGAGGTCAGATCTTACACCATTTATTTGTACAAACTGTTTGCTGTCTTTCAAATAGCTAGATACCCACTGTAATGCTGGTCCTCTAATACCATATTTGTTCAATTTTTCAAGGAGAATAGTGTGATCAATAGAATCAAATGCTTTTTTTAAATCAACAAAAATACTGACACAATATTGTTTTTGATCGACAGCAGTAGTTATTTGTTCTATTAATTCCATGACCGCCATTGATGTACTGTAGAGTTTTTTGCTCTACCCATACTAAACCCATAATCTCCACGCCTCATCCAGAAGTGGCGAAGCTGCGTCGGGTGGGTGGGATTTGGTAGGCGGGGTGCTCTGTTCTGTTTACAGGGCGGGGCGCCCTCCTGGAATAATGGTTAAATAATAATAAAAGTTAATACAAGGCCTTTGCTTGTCCGGGCCATTGCTATGCATTGCTGTGAAGCAGTTTGTTGATAATGTGCTGTGTGCAGTGCTCTTCTTATAATTGTTCCAATAAAAAAAAAACCTCTTGCCAGTAGAGTCGACTTAAATCGCTGGTGATCAAAATATTCATCCAGTTGTCCAAACCTTCAGCCTCCTGCACATATTGTGAGGATTTGTACTTGTGCGTTAGTAATGGCTGAGAATTCATTAAGAAATCTGTAAAAGTTAAATCTGGAATAATTTGAAATTTGTAAAATCTGAAAAGTGTCTGACGGTTACAGCTCCAATAAATCTGTGCTCCTTCTCATTTTGTTTCTCAGGCGCAACCAACAGTCCCAATCAGCTCAGCGCCGGGAAGAGAAAGAAGTTGGCAGCAGTCGATAGTGTTTTCAACAAGTTCGACGAAGAGGAAGCGGATGAGCAGCCTCGAAAAAGAAAACTGGTTCCACTGGACTACGGTGATGACGACAAGAGTCTTGGGCTTGATGGAGCTGAGATCTCTGCCCCCAAAAGCAGCGCCAACACGGAGGAGAAACACAAACACATAAAGAGCCTCATCGAGAAGATCCCCACTTCCAGGCCCGAGCTCTTCTCTTACCCTTTGGACTGGGCTATGGTTGACTCGGTAAAAAAACGTTTAAAGTTTGTTTTTAATCAGATGTACAGATGCAGATAATAAGATTAGAAACTAAGCCTGCCTGATCTGTTTTTAGACTCTGATGGATCGCCGTGTTAAACCGTGGATCAATAAGAAGATTATTGAGTACATCGGAGAGGAGGAACCCACTCTGGTCGAGTTTGTCTGTACTAAGGTCAGTATTTTTTTTAAACAGGAACTCACAACAGAGAACCTGCCTTTGGTTATTTATTTTTAATTAATAAATAAAAATCAGTACGTACTTTAGTGTTAGGTTCTGGTTGTTTGACGTGGTTTGCTCAAATGTTCTTTTTCATACCCAGATAATGGCACACAGCAGTCCTCAGGGTATTCTTGACGATGTTGCTATGGTAAGTTGAAACAAGCTGTGGAGGTTTGGTTTCATCTTGTACTGATAAATACTTCAGATTCCTTTACAGCGCATCAGGAGAGCATCCTTCACTTCACTGTTTCCACACTTTGTTCTGTTACAACCTTATTCCAAATTGCATTTAATTAATCTCTTACCTCAAAATTCGACACCCCATGATGACGATGTGAGCAGATTTTTTTGTGAGATTGTTGCAAATGTAATAAAATTAGAAAACTTAAGAAATCACATTTAGGCAACGCCCTCCTGCCTCAATGACTATCGTCCAGTAGCACTCACCCCCATCCTGATGAAGTGCTTCGAACGGCTAGTCATGAAAAGCATCAAATCTGTCCTCCCTGCCTCCCTGGATCCCTTCCAATTTGCATATCGGCCTAATCGCTCAACCGATGATGCCATCTCCTCTGCCCTCCACACAGCTCTCACACATCTGGACACGAAGGACTCTTATGTTAGAATGCTGTTCATCGACTTCAGCTCGGCATTCAACACCATCATCCCCCAACAGCTCATCCTTAAACTGGACAGTCTGGGGCTGAACACCTCAATGTGTAACTGGCTGCTAGACTTCCTGACCGGGAGACCACAGGCAGTACGGGTTGGGAGTAACACATCTAGCACCATCACATTGAATACAGGGGCCCCACAAGGATGTGTGCTGAGCCCCCTTCTATTCACCCTGCTAACACACGACTGCACACCATCGTACAGCTCCAACCACTTCATCAAGTTTGCGGATGACACAACAGTGGTGGGTCTCATCAGCAACAACGATGAGACGGACTACAGGAACGAGGTGAGCCGCCTGGCCTTGTGGTGCGGACACAACAATCTCACTCTCAACGTGGAGAAGACAAAGGAGATTGTTGTGGACTTCAGGAAGAGGGATGCCCAACATGCCCCTCTGACCATCAACAGCACCGCAGTGGAGAGAGTGGACAGCACCAAGTTCCTGGGAGTGCACGTCTCAGAGGACCTGTCCTGGAGCAGGAACACTGCATCACTGGCCAAGAAGGCTCACCAGCGCCTCTACTTTCTCCGCAAGCTGAAAAGGGCTGGAGCTCCAACCCCCATCATGTGCACCTTCTACAGAGGTGCCATAGAAAGTGTCCTGACCAGCTGCATCACGGTGTGGTTTGGTGCATGTACTGCATCATGCCGCAAGAGCCTCCAGCGCATCGTGAGAGCAGCTGAGAAGATTGTCGGCACCTCCTTCCCCTCACTGCAGGACTTACACAGCAACCGCCTCACTCGGAAAGCCCTCTGCATGGCAGGTGATCCCACACACCCACTACACAGCTGCTTCAGACTGCTGCCATCAGGGAGGAGACTGAGGAGTCTCCAGGCTCGAACCAGCAGACTGAGTGACAGCTCTGTTCATCAGGCAGTCAGGATGCTAAACACTCTGCCTGCTCTGCCTCCCCTCCCATTTGAACTGCCTTAACACAAAAAACTTTCACACATTACCACACAACACAAAGATTTTAACACTGAACTCTGTGTCATCAAACGGGTTATTCACTAAACTCTCGGTCATGTGCTCATTCAGTTTGCACTACTTCTCATATTTGCACTAATGTTTGTATTACATTACTGCCTATAGTCATACTACTGTTTACATTTACTGTTTGCATTTATCACTACTGTTTAAATTTATCATTACTGTTTACATTTATCACTACTGTTTACATTTATTACTACTGTTTACATTTATCACTACTGTTTACATTTATCACTACTTTTTATATCCACACTACTGCTGATATATATATTATTTTTACTAGCCTAATTGCATATGTCACTACCTCTATACCAATATCAACTACCTCATACCGTAAAAACCGGTCTATAATACGCAGTATTTTTGCTCATTTGAATGTCCAGCGTATTAAACACCGAAGAGTATTATTTATGGATTTTTTCCCATATTTTTAGACTCATTTTTCGCTCTGATTCTTCGTTTTTCATTTTTGGCGAAAATGGTGCAGTACCAGTTTCGGCCGCTATACGGGCGCTGTAGGCAGCAGCCAGCAGAGGACTCAGAGAGTGAAGAGGAAGAGGGGCCACTTCCAGAAGTTTCTACTTGCTGTGTCCGAAAAAAGACTCCTTTGGTCGGACTGATGACTCTGTCGCTGCCCGCTCCCTGCTGTGGATGTAGCTGTTTTTGTTTGCAAGATACCACTCATAAACCACACCGCGGATTTTTAAATCCAGCTGATTTCACATTTGGTTCAGCTCAGGAGCCCGTCTGCTATAGTGAGGTAAGAAATATATTTTTAAGCGTTTATTTAGCTAAATTTAAAAGAAGAAAGTGTCCGGTTTGACCCGCCTGGCGCCTGCATAAAAGTCAGCGAACTTTTTTTTTTAAAATCCAGCTGATTTGAACATTTCGTTAAACTCAGGAGTACCGTACGTCTACTATTAAGTCAGCTAAGAAATATATTTTTTAAGCGTTTATTTAGCTAAATTTAAAGAAAGAAAGCGTCCGGTTTGACCCGCCTGGCGCCTGCCTAAAATTCAGCGAACTTTTTTTTTTAAATCCAGCTGATTTGAACATTTCGTTAAGCTCAGAAGCACGTCTGCTATGAAGTCAGCTAAGAAATATATTTTTTCTCGCAAAGAAATAATTGTTTTACCGTGTTTCCTTGTGAAGATCTTCGTACTCGCTTGCTTCTGTCGCCGCCATCTTGATTAGGGCAAATGAGGCGCTGACGCGTCGCGTGGTGATGACGCGTATTAAACACCGGGGCGTATTGTGTACGTTTTTTTCTTGTTTATTGTTAATAATTGGACAAAGCGTATTAAACACCGGAGCGTATTTTCCTCCGGTGAATACGGTACATATACTGTGTACATAAACTTCATATGCTGCTTTGTCACTTTATTACAAATGTCAATGTCATAACCTTCATTTTATTTTATAGATATACTTTTTATACTTTTATACTACTAGGCTAAAACTCAGGACAGTATTACACTTTTACCATTTCATTTTATGCTTATGTTAAATGTTTTAATGTTTAAATGGTTACTGTTGCACCGAGGGACTGAGAGAAATGCAATTTCAATCCTTTGTATGTCCTGTACATATTGCAGTTTTGACAATAAAGTTGACGTTGACTTTATGGAAGTATTCACAGCCATGAAGCTCAGATTGAGCTCAGATGCATCCTGTTTCCTCTGATCATCCTTGAGATGTTTCTACAACTTAAACTGAGTCCACCTGTGGTAAATTCATTTGACTGGACTTGATTTGGACAGACCCACACCTGTCTATAGAAGGTCCCACAGTTAGTGCATGTCAAAGCACAAACACCAAGCATGAAGTCACAGGAATTGTCTGTAAACCATCAATGATTGTGTTGAGACACAAATCTGGTGAAGGATCCAGAAAACTTAATCTGCTTTGAAGGTCCCAGTGAGCCCAGTGGCCTCCATCATTCTTAAATGGAAGAAGTTTGTAACCACCAGAACTCTTCGTAGAGTTGGCCGTCTAAACTGAGCGATCGTGGGAGAAGAACCTTTGTTAGGGAGGTGACAAGAACCCGATGGTCACACTGTCGGAGCTCCAGCATTTCTCTGTGGAGAGAGAAGAACCTTCCAGAAGGACAACCATCTCTGCAGCAATCCACCATTCAGGCCTGTATGGTAGAGCAGCCAGACGAAAGCCACTCCTTCATAAACGGCACATGGCAGCGCATCTGGAGTTTAAAAGGCACCTGAAGGACTCTGAGCCCATGAGAAACTAAACTCTCTGGTCTGATGAGACAAAGATTGAACTCTTTGGTGTGAATGCCAGACGTCATGTTTGGAGGAAACCAGCTCATCACCAGGCCAACGCCATCCCTACAGTGAAGCATGGTGGTGGCAGCATCATGCTATGGGGATGTTTTTCAGCAGGACAATGACCCAAAGCACATGGCCAAGATCTCACAGGAGTGGCTTCAGGACCACTCTGTCTGTCTAAAGATAGGTGTGCTCAGCTTGAAGCATCATGTTCAAAACGACTGGAGGCTGTGATTGATGCCAAAGGTGGATCAACAAAGTATGAAACAAAGGATTTTAATATTTACATAAATGTGATTTCTTACTTTTTTATTTTTTAATAAATTTTCAAAAATGTCCATCTTTTCAAATGGTCATAATGGGGTACTGTGTAGAATTTAGAGGATGAGATTAATTTAATACAATTTTTATAAAGCTAGGTGGCACGGTGGCACAAATGGTAGAGCTGTTGCCTAGCGAGAAGGTTGCTGGTTTAAATCCCGGCCGAGGGCCTTTCTGGGTGGAGTTTGCATGTTCTCTCCGTGCATGTGTGGGTTTTCTCCAGGTACTCCAATTTCCTCCCACAGACCAAAAACATGCATGTTAGGCTGATTGGTGACTCTAAATTGTCCTTAGGTGTGAGAGAGAGTGAATGGTTGTTTGTAACTGTGTGTCCCTGTGATGGACTGGAGACCTGTCCCCTGCCTCTCACACAGTGATGGCTGGATATGGACACCAGTGACCCCCGTGACCTGAAAAGGAAGAAGTAGGTAAAGATGATTGATGGATGGATAGATAGATGAAGTGATGGAAAGATAGATGGAGTGATGGATGAATGGAGTGATGGCTGGATAGAGTGATGGCTGAATGATGGAGTGATGGCTGGACGGGTAGATTGAGGGATGGGTGGATAGATGGAGTGATGGGTGGATGGATGAATGAATGGAGTGATGAAAGATGGATGGATGTAGTGGTGGATGAAATGTTGGATGGGTGGATGGATGAATGAATGGATTGAGTGATGGATTAATGGAGTGATGGGTGGATGGAATAAAGCTGTAGTATAACAAAATGTGGAAGAAGTGAAGCTCTGTTTGTAAACCTGTCAAAAACTGCTTGCTGATAAAAACTTTAGAAGCACGACAGACTGACCTGCACCTGTAAGCACGTTGGAGATTAAATATAATTCATCCTGCGCTCTGCCTCATCATAATTTTTTTTAAATTTAATTTAAATGTATTCATTTTACATTAAAACCCAAAAAAAAAAGGAAAAAAAAAAGCATTACACATACTGTATATGAAAAAATACATAAAATCAAAGGTGGCAGAAAGAAGAAGAAATCTTATTTTGTCTGCCCCTTTTTTTCCAAAAACAACAAGTTCAAACGATAATCTTCTATAAGTAACAGAGCAAAAAGAGTAACTTTTCACAATCTACAAATATCTAGAACATTAAACACTTAACTAAAAGTTTTAGTATTTTGTTAACAATTTACGGTAGTTTTGATCATTTTTTTTAAACATAATCACAGAGTTTACATCTTTAACATCATTTCCCAAAACATTCCACAATTCCACTCCCTGTATTGAAATAAACCGTCCCTTCAAACTAGTTCTATACCTTGGCTTTGCAAAAATTTCAGTTCCCTTTAGACTAGCAGCTTTCTCTCTTAACAAAATACATTTGAAGGTAATATATTCTTATGAGCCCTATACATTACTAACAAAATATTATAGTCCACCAAATCATAAAACTTAAGTACTTTCAGTTGTTTAAATAATAGGTTTGATGGATGACAGTAAGGCTTTCTAGTAATAATTCTCACTGCTCTT